>LPNX011150798.1:411646-447378 GCA_001517045.1 Pseudotsuga menziesii
GCATACATTAAGCCATGTTAAAATTTAATAATAGGTCTGATATGTATTTTAACTAATTTACCATTATCCCATCAGAAGTTTTCTGAATTTCGAGCCCCAAAAATTGTTTTAGGAGCCCCAAATCGCTCATTTCAAAGGCATCGTGGAGAGCAATTTTGATGGATGAAATGGAAGCAACTGTGATACCTATGATCAGTAAGTCATCAAAATATAAAACAATAATAATCAAATGACCATTATACTGCTTTATATACACATTTGTATCTGATATACACCTTTGGAATTTTTGCGAGAGAAGGAAGGCATCCATCTTGGAATACCACTCTCTTGGGGCTGTTTTAACCCGTATAGTGACTTCTTTAGCTTGAAAACCAAAGATGGATCAAAGATGTATCCCTTAGGATACTTCATGTATATCTCCTCATGAATATATCCATGCAGAAAGGCTGAATTAACATCCATATGATGCACTTCCCAGTGCTTAGATGCCGAAATTGCCAAAACTAGGCGAATGGAGTCCATTTTTGCAACCGGTACAAAGTTATCATGGTAGTCCACACCTTGGACCCGAGAGAAATTTTTTTCCACCAGCCTTGCCTTATATTTTCAGGTGCTACCATCAGCAGCAAAATTGGTCTGAAACATGCACTTCCATTGAACCAATTTCCTTCCCGGAGGAAGAGAAACAAGCTCCCAAGTAGTGTTTTTCTGAAGAGAATTCATCTCTTCATCCATGGCAACATGCCATCTTGGATCCTTCCGAGCATGGTAGTAGGATTTTGGGTCTGAATTAATCATCAAATAACAAGTTTTAGACAGCAAATTATCAGGACAAGAGAGCACAATACCTGCTCTTTGGAAATCAGACCGGGTTCTGCTTGGATCATCCAAATTTCAAATGTTATCTCCTGCGGAGGAGAGTGTCTGTCGGGCCCATGTGGGAAGATGATTTTGTACTTCAGGTTCTGATTCATAATCTTATGTTTTCTGCACACTAATATTAGAAATTATAGGATCCAAATCAGGGTCATCATTCCCAATTTCATCATCCAAATATTCAGTAGAATAGGAAGGAAATTCAACAGTTTTCTCCTTCACTAGTTCGACCTCCTGAAGAGGCTCATCGAACTTGACACTCCTTTCGATGATGATCTGTTTTGTTTTGATATCAAGTAGATTGAAACCTTTTGATTCATCAGTATACCCAATAAACATACATTCTATGCTTTGCAGTTGCAAATCCCTCCTTTTATCAAGTGGAATTCGGGCCCATGCAGTGGACCCAAACACCTGAAGGTTCGACAGATCCGGCTTGTGTCCGAAGTATGCTTCAAAAGTGGTAATTCACTTGCACGGATGAGTGTGGCACTCTATTTTGAATGTATGATGAAGCATGCATGGCTTCATCCCACAAATTTTTAGCCAACTTCTTTGATTCCAACATACAGGTGGTCATCTCCTTGAGAGACCGATTCTTCCTTTCTGCTACACCGTTCTACTGGGGAGTGTAGGGAATTGAATGTTGGAAATGAATACCACTTTGGGAGAATATGTGTAGCAAATAATTACTGACATACTCCCTACCATTATCAGATCTCAATATCTTGATCTTGATCCTAGAGGCATTCTCGATCAAGGCCTTCAGTTTAGAGAATTTTTCACATACTTCAGACTTCTTTTTGAGAAAGAAGACCCATGTGTACCTTGAAAAATCATCAATAAAAGTTAGAAGATACCTTGATCCATTCATGGATGTGATAGGAATTGGACCGCTGATATCAGAATGTATCATCCCCAAGATGCATGTAGCTCGGTTTTCCTTCCCTCAATCAAACTTGTGCTCAGGGTGTTTTCCAACCACATAGCCCTTGCAAACTGTAGTGGTTGCCTTGATGACCAGGAGGCCTTCAACCACTTATTTTTTCTGTAATTGCTGCAAATATTTGAAATTTATATGGCCAAACATTTCATGCCACAACCTACTAACTTCATTTCCATGAGTTAGCAGTGCGGTGGGCTTTGCATCCGCCACAAAGTGGGAGAACTCATAGGATTTTGCATGATGGTTTGCAAGGCCTTTAGCAATGAGTTTCCCAGATGCAAGTTCTATTATCTCAACATCATTCAGGCTAAAAGATACTCTTTTAGGCACTCCTGTATGTGTCATCTGATAGACACTAAGGATATTTGATGCCAGAGACGGTACATACAAAACATTTGAAAAATAGCAATTCTTAAGATCAACCGTACCTTGTCCTTCTGAAACGACGGCGGAGTCATCTCTTATGTGGATGGGAAAGGATTTTCCAGTATCCAAGGATGAAAAGGAGTCTCTTTCAGCCATCATGTGGTTCGAAGCTCTAGAATCTATCAAGAGTGCTTTGGACTTCGAAGTGCTTTCCATGAATGCATGACCTTTTTCATGCTGTAGTTCCTGATCTTGCTGATCTCTCCTCCGAAATATTTCCAGAATATTGATGTGATTTCTCTCACGCAGAGAGGTATATTCATAAAGATTCTTCTTCATGTAGGCATGTTTAGGGTGGAAGCCCTTCCTGCAGTATGAACACTTGAATTTTTCCTTTCCATGATGCCCTTTTCTTTGAGCCAGAAGACTCATCATGCTGCTGGTTTTCAACTTTAGGCTTAGGAGCTTTGAATTTTGTTTTTGGGTTCTTCTGCTACTTTCCTTTACCCTTCAGATCTTTGGGCCCCGAGACATGGAGGGCTTGATCACGGGAGGATATGATGATTCCCATCTGGACAAGATTATCATGTTCACTTGTTAGGGACTCAATGAAGGCATTGAGTGTAGGCATCTTCCATCCAGGGGTTGTGAGGTTCCCCACATGGAATGTAGAGACAAAAAATGAATAATCAGCTCCAAGTTTGGAGAGTATGGCGAGGATGAGCTGATCATCCTCCTTCTCCACTTTGCATTGCTTCAACAGTAAGACAATGTGCTTGAACTTTGTGAAAAATTCATTCAAGGTCTCGAAATTTGAAGTCTAGAGAGGCATCAATTCATTTTCAAGTTGGTAAAATATCAAATCATCTTGCTTTCCATATAGGGTTTCCAATTTGTCCCAAATTTCCTTTGGAGTCTTCAATCCCGAAATATGGAAAAGAAGATCCCGGGAAACAGAGAGGCACCAGAATTCGAATGCTTCATCCTTCTTGTTCAAGAATCTAGATTTGTCTATTGTAGAACCAGGCTCTTCTTCAGTATCCATGGTGACCCTATAGATTCCTCTGTAATGTAGTTGGATCTCCATGTCTCCTTTCCATTAGTGGAAATTAAACGGAGTCAAAAGATCTACAGATGAATCCATCTGAATCTGCTAGAGCGAATGCTTTCACCTGTCAAAAAAATAAAAATCACAACAAAAGGGGCAATGTAAGGTTAGATAGCCTGCACATTTTAAAATTTCATCACACCCAGCATACTCAATCAAGCAAGCTTGATCAACACGTTTTTTACTTGAGGTATTAAGTGGTAAGCCTTGGCTTCTGGTGTAGTGCTGGATTTTTGAGATATTGCTCAATTTTCATGCATGATCTATCAAAAACCTTGTTTTTGAGAGATTTGAGCTTCATCCCACCCTGAGCTCTGATACCATATTAATCTATCATAGTAATCTAGGGACTAAACACAGGTCTCAGCAAAGATTAATAACAATAAGGCATGAAAATGGTGTAATTGTGCTACAAAATGAGTAGCCACTTTGTATATTCACACAAAAAATGAGTGATACAATACAAGATCATGCTGCAAGCATGAATGACAAAGAAATTTGAATTCCCAAGGATGTCATTTGAATCAAATGAGTGAGTCTATCTTAACTGAATGTAAGCCACAGTCAACACTCAAGTTAACCACTGAGAAAAACCGTAATTGACTCAACTAAGCCCTAACTGAAGTCGAAGTACAATAAATGACTGAGTCTAACTTAAAGTAGGTTAGACACATGTCACAGCAATCCAACCAACAAGTGGTAGCACATCAATGACTCCAGTGAACCCCGACAAGGTTAACTGAAGTGTAACGGACCATCAGAAGTGGTTGGAGGCGCCCCTGTTGATTCCAGTTCATTAAATAATCAATAAATAATCAATTTAATGAAAGAAGGTGCCTTCACTTCTCTATTTAACAGATTGTAACTTCCAGTTAGCAATATGGGGCGTTAATGACACTCAGATCACCCCTAGAGTGCTCCAGTTAGCCTCCCCAATGTAGGAGAAGGCTAAGTTAGCCTCCTTGACTGAAGGTAGGCATGGGTGTGATCTAGATAATGTCATCTAGTGCTCCTATGATGTGAATTAAGTCAATAATACTTAGGATAGTGGTTTAAATAGGCCAAATTGACCGAAAAGAGTGTGTATGGTGGTAAATGTCTCCAACAGGAAGAAACTCTTTGAACGAGGTTAGGTAACGAATGGGTATTAAATAAGGAACTCCAAAAAGGATTCTAGTAAATGAAGTGTCACCGAGGATTTCACTCCCTAAAGGAGTCTATGGATAAATGTTCTGCCAAGTAAGGAACTCTATGAAGGATTATATGGAATAAACCATTTCCAAAGGACTCTAGAGAAATAAGGGTTACCAAGGAAGGGATTATATAGAAGAGGCTAGGGAATCATGAGTTCCCACACCTTGAAGGAAGTTGGGTAATGCGATTTATTAAGGAAGGAACATTATAAATGATGTTATGTACATGATGATTTCTCAAGGAAGGAAACCCCTCAAAGAGGCAACCAAACAAAGGATTTACAATAAAGAAACTAACTTAAGGATTTCAATGAATAATGAATTCCAAAGAAAGTAACTCCCTTAAGGAGGGTGGGGCCCTAGAGCATTTTTGTTGCTAGGAATTTTGCACCTTCTGAGGACATAAGTTGTTCCTCTGGCCTGAATGGTTCAGATCCAGAAAAAATAGTTCACGACAAGGTTGGAATACTTTCCCTAGAAGCTATAGACACCTAGTATACAATATTTGATGGAGTGATGTGGCTCTTCTCTTATAACAAAAATTCTCCAAGGAAATACATGTATACACAAATCAAACACACAAGATATCAAATATACCAGAACATCATCTATAAACCTATGCCAGTGACAATGGAATCTGACAATAACATTGCAAGATTACAACATAACAAGTATATGGGAAAGGAACCAACTTTGCATTAGTAAAATGAAGAAAGAGTTTACACCCTATGCCTTAGTGTTGATATTCTCTTTCAAAAAACCAACATATTGTCCCCAATAACTCCAACTTGCTCCCTCAACCTTTCTTGACTGACTTAGGATAGAATATCAAAGCAACAACATAACATTACTCTCTCCTCAAACATGGAGAATGAGCCTGCGTTTATAGGCTTGGAATGGATAGGGATGGTTGATAAATTGGTGGGTGAGGTGGCTAGGAGATCCTACAAGGATGGATCTTGAGTCCAACTGGACCTAGTGTTCAGGGATAAGGGTGCCACGAAGCCTTCTTTCAAGAAGCTTCATGAGAACCTCTATTTTTCACTTTTTACCAAGGGCACCGCTCCTTGTTCACCATGATAGAGAGGTTCTGTGAGAAATCGTGCATTTCTTAAAGGATAAAGGTGGTGCCACTGCTTACTGCCAATATATTACAGGAGGTACTAAATAAGGTACCAATTTTTGACTAAAGGGTAGAAGCGGTGCTGGATTTTCATTAAAAAATATGATGTCTGGACCAATGTTCTTTCTTCACAATTTGGGATTGAGGGAAATAATGAATTTTTGGATCTTATCACATGTTGATGATGATATTTAGGTATAACAGAATGCCCCCCAAAGCATGAGGCTAGAGGGATACAATAGGTGAGATATTTGAAAGAGAAATTTATCACTTCAAGGAAAGAATCAGCTTGATTAGAGATCATCAACCATGCATCTACAATACATCAATACTTTTGAGTCATGAGAAAATGTGTCGTCATCATGGCTATAGACCAATACAAGGTAGATCCATGAGAGAGATAAACAACCATGGCCACTAGAATACATCGTAGATCCATGTGATAGAGGACTCAAACCTGGACATAGCTACCAGACATACAATGTACATATATGTCATACATACAAAAATTTGAGAATTGTCATGACCATACAAATGTGGATCCATGCTGGTACTTCATACAATATACTCCATCGCAACCTGGGGAGAAATCTATGAGTGATTTTCAACAAATACCTAGGGTATTCATCTCATCTTCCACAAAGTATGATTCTATCCATGCGATTACAATGATCTGAGGTCGAACATGGTAGAAACCACTTGATTACCAGTCAATGATGTGAACCATTAACAAGTGCGAGAGAGATCACCATTGATGTCAATGATTCCCAAGGTACCCTAGTACAATATAATAAGTGTGAATATATGTTTTTATGTCGAAAAATCAGTCGAATATCTCAATCAAAGGTCAATGATGTGAACCTATGTCGAGAGCGAGAAAATCTGTCATTGAGGCATACAGATGTTAAGGTACTAAACTTGTTTCTAAGACTAATTCCTAGATGATGAGATGACGTCGACAGGAATAGTCTCGTCGAAGGAGGGCCATGATGAATCCCACATCAATGACACGGAACTCGGAACAAAGTTTTGGAATGTTGTAGATAATGTAACCATAGGACTGAATCAAAAGGTATTGACACAAAGGTTGTTTTAACAACAGAGGCAAACTTCTAACTTCCCTTTGAACATCGGGTGACACGACAAAATACTTGGCAGTATTGAATCGATAAGGTGGAACACAATACGACAACAGATGATGCATTCTTTGAAAGACTCAAAGGAGTGGCATGAATCATGAAAGTGGATCAACTCAGAGACAAGATGATTTACCCAATTGATTGAATGAAATGCAGACAAGTGACATGTTCAAAGGTGACAACGAACTGCCATATTATTTAGAATATGAATTGATTGCATTCCCTTAATTCCCCCATCATGATTGATGAGTGCCTCCTTTTTTTTATGAGTTCAAAGAGGGTAACAAAGACTCGTTGTATCTTGTCCAAAGACAAGTCCATTCTCATACGTTTTACGAACCTAAGAAAGGAGGGGTTCGTTCCCCAAAAAGGGTCTCTCAGTGTTTAGTTTAACGAGTCCAATGAAAGTTAACTCGGTATCATTCATGTTTAGAGAGTCTGAATGAAGACAGAAGAAGACTCCAAAGGATCCTTTTTCGTATGATTTAGTCTCTAGGGCCCGAAAAAGTGTAAAATTATACCCAAGAGAACACTTCCAGTCATGATTGGATGGAGTGCTCCTTTTTCATAAATAGTCTATCCAAATAGGAAAAAGAGATAACCTACCGTCGGAGAGACGACTCTTCAAATACTTTTATGACTATGAAGAAGACAAGTACTTGACAATATTTTCATATTTTGGGAGTCCAAAAAGAGTTTAAAGGAGACTCCATTAGGTCTCTTTTCACGATGAACGGTTTTACGAGTCTGAAAAGAATCAGAAAAAGAATCAAAACTATGATACTTGGTTTTGAGAACATGATCAAAGTATCAAAATGAATGATCGAGGGCGTTTTCCATTTTCAAAAGTACAAAAAAGTAAAAAATGAAATTCCCCATAGAGTTTACTGCTTATTTTTGTCCTCGTAAGAATTGAAAATGACCATTAGTTTCCCAAAACATTCAATAAAATGACTTTTAAAAACTATATTAAAGGGTATTTTTATTAAAAATGATTTTAAAATATAAAATAACCTAGAAAAAGTTATAAAAGCTTGAGTAAATAGTAAAAAACAATTAATTTCACTATTTACCAATCTTGGAGAGCATTTTGAGTAGTTTAGAGCCAAAACTTCAGTTGGAGATTACGGGACCATCCACCGTCCATTTTCAGCATCGTCGATTTTAGGTAACATCTAAATCCATCCTCTTTCCTTTTATGGTTTCCAATTTTTAATTTTCATGGTTTTTTGATCTCATAGGCCAATCCTAAAATGTGAAATGTGGGCACCTCTCCTAGCCCTTATGGGAAAGGCTGTGCTCGATAGAAATGATGTTTCTTCAGTTTGACATAGGTGGTGGCACCACTCTGTCTTAACTAGGTAGAGGCGGTGCCAACCATGGGCTTCAAAAACCTAATGGCCGGCCAAAACAAAAGTTTTTAAGCAAATTTGATGATGAGGAATTCTTCTAAACGGATTTTGAATTATTTTTGGTAGGTTTATCGGATCAAAAAATGGTTATATGGAAATAAAGACAACATGATGAGGATGATTTCACTGCCACAAGAGATGCAGGTTGTTTGGGTGCCCTACAATGTTGTGGCCTTCTTAAGTTCTTTAGGACTCCCGGCATGGTTTCACATTCTGGCTTGCTGGAATATATCCTCCAAATGTGGAATCGATAGCAACAATACTTTGAGGTAGGACCTCATGTTTTGACCATAGAGGTAGAATATATCTACTTCTTGATAGGGTTGTCTAGATGAGGAGCCCCTATCTCCCTTACTGGTTCCCAAGGAGGGGACATGAGCACTCAGGAGCTGATCAACTGTCATTGTCATCCTGGCACAAGAATGTTAGGTAAGAAGATTCCTATTAGGGATATGGTGGATATGCCACTTCACATAGTCTTGTTCATTATACGAAGGCTGATTGGAATTGAAGGGCCTCTTCAGACATCTAGATTGCATATGCTATATGCCATGGGAGCTATGGCTCCTACAGTTTTCAACTGGGCGGAGGCACTTCTTCCCGTCTTCAAGGACCAGCTGACAAAATGTTGGCAGGGAGAACTAAAGCAGTTTGGTTTTGGGTCCATTTTAGCTTGTTTCTTCTCTAAGAGGGTACCTCTCATGAGACCCCAGGTGATCTTAACTGAGGTTAGAGATAGAAACCCACACATGTTGAGGTGGGTTGAGATCATGGCTCATATAGGTGGTGGCAGAGCCAAGGTGAAATTCGAGGCCTCTTTCTTCGGTTGGTTGCGAGATTAGATCCTCATGATCAAGGATTATTCCTACACAGGGAAAAATTTCATAGGTGACCCTAATATACCACTACCACCTGGTGATTAATGGGGGGATATTGGTAAGAAACAAAAAACCTAAAATGGTGATCATGTTTTTTATATTTTATGTTTTTTATGTGCAGTAACAAGACCTAATGTTTACATGCAGATGTTGGTGGTGCACGACCTGGAGGATATTCTCCGATGGATAGATGAGCTGGAGCTCAGTTTGTTCATAGGGGTGATGAACTCCTTACCGAGCTAAAGGAGAACTTAGAGTGGATGACTCTTGATATTCCTGATGCAGCTATAGATGACCTCCCCATGAGGTATGAGAGGCATACTACAGGGGTATTGGGCCGCTTCAGCTGATTGCTTTGTAGGGTAGCACGTGCCATCATATGCTATCATGAGCATCATTAGATGGTGTTCCACATGATGTGCTACTGAAAGCTTACTAGCTTCAGTGTTTTTTTTATGATTTTTTATTTCCTGAAAGCCACAGTGCTTCAGATGAGGTCTCGTGACAACATTTTTGTAAACAACACTTATATATTTATATACATACATACAAACTTATTACTAGTGTTTGTATGTCTCAAATGGAAATCATATTTACATGAGTTTTATGTGCCATTTACAGTTTATTTTACAATGAACCATGTTTATTTTGTAAGTTATGAATGAGCAATATACCGGTCTAGGATGTAGTTTGCTAATGAATCAGCAACCGTATTAGCGGACCTAGGGATAGGTCTGTAAGTAATATATTCGAATGACCTCTCTAATAGACAAACTGTCCAAAATAAACGAAGAAGTATCGGGTTTCTGATGGTATAGACATGGTTTAGATGAAAAACCACTAATTGTGAATCCATAAACACTACCAAGTCTTGAATGTTTCAAGATGTAGCCTCAGCCAATAGACCTATTACTATCTGATACTCAGCTATGTTGTTGGTAGCAGGACCAATACAAACCCCTCCTAAACTGATCAAGTCATGAGCTGAGGAATAGAGAACCCAAGAAACTGAAGCAAGGTTCAGGGTATGACGACAAGAACCATTAGTGAAGGCATAAAAAACAATCCGATCTGCATAACCAAAACATGGTATAAATAGTTTGGACACTAAACTCAACACCATACTGAATCAAGACACAACACACTGAAAGCCAATAATATACATATATACACGGTACCATACAAAAATGTTTTAAGCATAGTACCTCTTCAAGTACAACCCATTGCGAGGTTTCCCGAAGGGTATCCCATCATAATCTATGAGCTCATAAGCTCCTTTTTATAAAACTTTGCTGACGACAAAGGGACCATACAACATTGACTTAAACTTCCCTTTACCCAGTTTGTCATGTTTCTGATCATTGGACATAACTAGGCCACCTTCATTAAAAACTGTACGTTGGACAAATTTATCATACTGGACTTGACACGTTTCTTATGTGCTTCATTAGCTAAGGCAACATCTCTTTTGGTTTTGTCAAGATTAGTTAGGTATAGAAATATTTCTTCCTTGGTGGAAGTGTTTGGTAGAAATTCTACTGCAATTTTTAGTGACGGAATTTGGCATTGGATAGGAAGGACAACTTCTAGTCCATAAAATAACTGGAATGGTGTGAAACCAGTTGTTGTTTTTACTGAAGTCCTGTAATCCCATAGAGAAGAAAATAGAGTCAAGTGGCAGTTGTATTTATGATCTCCAACCATCCTTCGCAGCATAGTTTTCAAAACTTTGTTAATGGCCCTGACTTGACCATTAGCTTGCGGATAGTAAGGTGTTGAGTTTTCATGGTGAAAACCCAACTTGGTACTCAACTCAGTCATCATCTGATTCCGTAAATGATGTCCGTGGTCAGTGAGAACAAACCGTGGTACTCCAAACCTAGCTATCACATGGTTAAATAAGAAGAGGGTGGAATTATTACCATCCTATGCATACACAGGCATAGCCTTAGCCCATTTTGTTAAATAATCAATGACTACAATAATGTAACCATGCCCCCCAGCTGAGGTAGGATTACAATGCATAAAATCAATTCCTCATTTGGAAAAAGGGCCAAATGCAATGACAAGGTATAAAGGAGAAGGGTGGGTGTGATTTTTCGGGTAGAAATGTTGGCAAGGTGGGAATTTCTTAATAGCCTCATGACAGTCTTTGAATATTGACGACCAGAAATAGCCAGCATGAAATATTTTCTGAGCTATAGCCATGCCAAAAAGATGATTGCCACATGCTCCAGAGTAGAAATCATTAAGGACTTGTTCAACCTCTTCATGTGAAAGGAATCGTCGGAGAATGGAATCAATACCACATCTATATAATCTATCATTTAAGATAAGTTAGTATTTCGCGTGGCAGTGGATACATCGACAATCGTCATAGATTATATTCGGATGAAATATTTGAGTTTGGAGATAAATGATTAAATATCCATACCATGGGTCTGTTGTGCTTATCAAGGACAAGAATTTATCCAGAAATGAATCGCTGGACTCCATATCCATCAAAGCATAGGGAATGCCACACATCAGCTCTGCAAAGACCAAGTATTTCGTTGAAGTGTCCTTGGAAAACTCAAGGTTGAATTCCTGTAGGATGACAATCCAAAGGGAATATTTCCCCCCTAGCACCTAACGAGTCAGGATATAGTACATAGGGTTCTGATTTGCAAGTACCATAGTAGTGCGAAGCAGGATGTAATGACAAAATTTTTGAACAGCAATGGCCATAGCCAATGCTAGCTTCTCCACATGCAAGTATCCATTTTATAATTAATGATATTCTTACTGGCATAATATATCACATGCTCCTGACCGTTGGGATATTCCCGCAGTAAAAACATTCCAATCGTAGTAGTGGAGGAAGCAACATATAAGAGAAATTCATTTGAATAATCTGGGATGTGTATCACGGGTGAATGAGTCAGAGCGTGCTTGAGATTATCAAAGGCTTGTTGGGCCTAGTTATCCCAGAAGAATGAAGTGTTATTCTTCAGGAGACACATATAACCGTGCATTTTCTCAGTGAAATTGCAAACGAAACGATGGAGAAAGTTTTCCTTCCCTTGCAAACTTTGGAGTTTAACACTATTTTTTGGGGTAGGTAGGGGCAATATGGAAGCAATATTCAGTGGATCAATCCAGATCCCATCCTTAGAAACGACAAAGCCAAGGAGACATCCCGTCTCAATGCAAAAAACATATTTGTGTGGATTGAGTCGTATGTTATAATGAAAAATTCTCAGAAAAATGTCTCTAAGATGCCCAGGGTGGTCTTCTCATTGCTGTGAATGTGCTGGGAGATTGTTAAGGTATGGCTCCACAATGTTTTTAATATCGTCAAACACATAGGACATGGCATGCTAGAATGTAGCTCCAACATTCTTGAGGCCAAACGGTAAATTCCTATAGGAAAAAGTTCCCCATGGACATATAAATGTTGTTTTGTGTTGATCGGAGGAAATATCTCAATCTGATTATAGCCACAAAATCGTCCATGAAAGAGAAGATGACACTTCCGGCACAGTTTTCGATAATTTGATCGATATGCGGAGTCAAAAAATTGTCTTTGGGACAAGCTTTGTTTAGGTCTCAGAAATCGATACAGACTCTAATGGTACGCTGCTTTTTGTTCATAGAAAAATGTTAGATACCCATTTTGTCATGGGTACAATATGAATAAATCCTTCCTTCAGAAGTTTTTCTACTTCGGCTTTAATAGCCGCAACTTTCCAGGGATGGACTTGACGCAATTTCTGCCTGACAACTTTTACCATAGGATAGGTTTTAATTTCATGAACCATGATAGATGGGTCTATCCCAGGCATCTCCTCATAAGTCTAGGAAAAAATATCTCTGAATTCTTTGAATAATTCTCTATATGCTTCAGTTTCTTTCGTCGAGCAGTTCTGTGCTACATGAACATGTTCAACTATTCCAGGTTTGACCAATATGTCAATTGGGTTTGGTTTAGTAGTGTTACACATACTTCCTTCAGATTTAGTATTTTTCAAAAATACTGGTGTTTGCAGATGGGTGACAATATCAATATTGATAAGTGATTCATGGTCAAAACCCACCGAAGTGGCGTTTAGAAGAAAAGAAGATTGATGATGGTGATCTTCCCATACAAGTTCATTTCCACTCATGATTTCTAGGATGGAATCATCTAAAGGAAAAGCCTGTGTGAGATAATCTAAAGTGGGAAAATAAGGTTCTAACCAGTAAGGCAGGTGGTAAGGGTTTGAAGCCACGAGGTGGAGGTCATCAACATGGTCATCGAAAATGGACTGGATAACATGATACATGGCTTCATATGGGCCAAAGGAGGATGAATCGACAATTTATTTACCCTTTGTACTATAGCCGGTTGTGGAAATCATATTTACTGTCACCACTTCTGTGCTAGGAGGGGCTGATGGAAACACACCCATAAGGGTGGAGTCTTTCAGCATACCTACCTGAATCGACTGATAAGGAGGAGAGGACTGACCTAGAATAGTGATGTTAGTCACCGAAGGGATTGTAATATCCGACGTACAATAGTCACAATATTCCCCAAATGTGGAAATTGGAGAGTTCTAAATATTGTCAAAGTGAAAATGGTCATAGCATAAAACCAATTCCTCCCCAATAGAAGATTGTAATTTAACGAGGAATCAAACACTTCCACCTGAATGGAAATAGTCTTGACCCAAGCTCAACAGAAAATGTTTGCAATAGACCATGGGGCTAAAAACCCCATCCATCAAAATATTTTAAAGTAGTAGGTAATTTCATTACCTCCGTAGAACCAATGGCACTCCAAAAGGCTATAGATATGACCGAAGTCGAAGCTCCTTCATCCAGAACAGTCCGATGGACCTTTCTCCCAACTACTCTAGAGGAAATCTAAAATGAGAGTTGGTAAGGTAGTCTGGATTTATAGTTCTCTACATTGAAATGAATCAAGTTGGTAATATCTGGGTCTAATTCCCCCAAATCTATTAGCACATTTTTACTCTGCGTTGGATAGCGATATAGTACCTCAAGGGTAGACATCGCACAAGGCGCCTAAGCTAGATATTCAACAACATTATAAACTTGGGCAGCTCGAGCATTGGGATTGAAAACCGACTTCCCGAGGGTAGCCTTAGGTGGTCGTAAAATTGAATCAATATTAGGTTTTTTGATCACGAGAGGGCCATTAGACGAAGATGGAGGAGAACAAGTAGAAGGAACTTTTCCAGAAGGAGGATTTTCATCCTTTTTCTCTATAGTCTTGTAATATGATTGACTACGAGTACTTAAACTAATGGTCTTGGAAGACATCATCCAGATTTCTTCCGTGGAATTAGGGTTCCCCTAATTAGACATGTGGTCTATCAATTGTTGTTGAGAAGGGAAAGGATCAGTAAGAAATGCTGGTGTGGGGTTACTCTTCAAAAACTTACTAATCTCTCCACAATGAGGAAATTATTTTGTGAAGTGATATCCTCCACACAATAAGCAAGGATATTTGGCTTTCCTATTCCCTTTATCATTCTCACTGGTCATTGGCTTAGGATTCTCCTATTGGTTTCCAGGTTTCTTGTTTTTAGCTTTTCCCTTTTTCTTGTTTCTAGGGGTTTGATTGGTTTGAATAGCATTTACCTCCGTGAAAACTATAGGAGTTAAAGGAGTAGTGGTAGAAGCATTTGGTTTCTTGGAATTTTTTTCCATCGATGAGGGATGGATGGAACCAGCCAGTGGTATGATTTGATTCCATTAAGTCATACAACGTTTTGGATTGGGAATAGACCAAATCTAGATATTGAGCATGAATAATAGGCTACTCTTTAGTAACACCACCACCCATAGCAACATCTCGGGTGATAGGAGGTAACAATGACTTAGTGAACCAATCAACTAGCAGTTGGTCAGGGATAGGAGCTTTAATAAGCCTTCTCCGCCTTCTCCACTCATGGATATGGTCTAATATGTGTGTGGAGGAATTCTGAGAAAATGAAGTCAAAATATATGTACCCATTTCATAATGAATGGATAGTTGAAAGTGTGTAAGGAAAACAGTTGCTAGAGAGCTAAAATCCACAAACGAATGTTGTGGAAGTTCACTGTACCATTTCATAGCTGTACCGATCAATGTGTGCTGGAAGAGCCTTAAACGAATAGAATTATCCATCAAAGAGTTTGAAGAACACCATATATGGAAGGTAATAACATGTTTCTTGGGATCATCTTCCTGCTTTCTATCAAACTTGGGAATATATGATGGTAATTTTACCAGAATAGTGGGGCATGCAAGGTTGTGTCGAATGAGGTCATTTATCAACTTAGACAGATCAAGTAAATACAAAGTTTCCAAGAAAGGTATTTTTTGATTAGGTTCCACATACTGGTAATATTAATAAGGGATATATGTACCAGTAGGACCGTAAGCTGACTGATATATGGGATGTTTAATTGGTTGATTGGATGATCAACCTCTTGAAGATCCACCTAAAGGAGGTGGCCCTCCAAGAGGCGGGTCTCCATGGGGCGGTTTATTAGGTGGTGGTTCTCCAAGTGGTGGACCTTAAGGTAGTGGACCCCCAGAAGGTGGTCCTCCAAGTGTCAGATCCCCAGGAGGTGGGCCCCCGGGTGTTGGTCCTCTTGAAGGTGGGCGTCTAGGTGGTGGTCCTATGAGAGGCGGTCCTTTGTAAGGTGGAACTCCACTAGGTGGGACTCCTCATGGTGGAAATCATAGTGGTGGGCCACCATAAGGTGCCCTCCGGTACATGCAGTAGTAACAATAGGAATTCCCCCCATTGCTGGAATATAAGACCAATTAGGTTTCCCCTAAGATGTAAATGTGTTTCCTAGGTAAGGGATTCTAGAATACATAGTCACCGTATACATAGGTTGATAATTTGTGTTTAATATAGGTAATTTATTAGCTGGGTAACCATAACCCCAAGAAGTCTGGTTAATTGCAGGTCATTCCCTTAAGGGTTGACCTGAACTTGGTGGAGAATTTACCATATCGGTATGGGTAGGAGGAACATACACTGCATATTTCCATGCAGTAGAGGTCTATCTAGTACTAGTAACAACTCCACTAACTGGTAACATAGGTTGCATCGGGGGTTTCCTCTCGACGTTAGTAGGTATAGTCACTACTTGAGCTGAGGATTTCCCCCCAGCTATAGAGGGTGTGGGAGGACTAGAAATAGACATAGGATTTAAAACTATAGGGTTGGAGGCTTGACCCAGATCATGAGGAGACAAACCACAAGACAAAACATTATCAGAAAGAGGACTATATCCTTTAGGCCATGGATCCTTCAAATGGGGAAAACGAGCTGACATGGGTTCTTTATGAGGTATAGGAGTATCCTTAACCCTTTCCATCCTCTCTTGAAAATTGCGGGTACGATTAAGCGATGCTTGAATTCTCCTATATTCCTACTCATTTAGAGGAGGGTCTTCAAAAGAGGATCTAATTATCCTAAACTCAAAAATGGCTTGAACCATAGAAGTTCTCCAAAACGGAGCATTCAGACCATACTTAGATGCACCAACATCATCTACTCGACCTCATCAGAGGAAATTCCAATTTAAAATGGGCCTTCTAAAAATAATACAAATTCCATGTCATCATGTATTAGCCAATCAAAATGCTTTAAAATTAAAAAAGGAGCACCTCTTAAACAATTTTTTATAATAAATTTGGGGATAGTTATCATAAAAAAATGGTTTTTTTTCCCCGTATTTTTAACATATCTCCCTGTGTTTTTACTCAAATTTTGATCGGGAGAGATCATTGGATGTGGAATTAAATTCTGCATCCAACGAGTACCCACTTGGCATACTTTTTATGGGAACCTCTACCCAAAAAATAAGAAATACCTAAAAAAATGTGATGATGATGTCATCATCACGTTTTTTCAGGTATTTCTTCTTTTTCGGGTAGCAGGGTCCATCAAAAGTATGTTGAGTGGGTACTCGTTGGATGTAGAATTTAATTCTGCATCCCAAGAGCTCTCCCAATCGAAATTTGAGTAAAAACACAGGGAGATATGTCGAAAATACAAACAAAAAAGTAGTTTTTTCTTTTCTTCCCCCAAAATTAATAAATATTATTTTATTATTTTTCCTTAGGAGGCCCATTTTGAGTTGAAATTTCCTCTAATGTATATTGGTGAATGAAAATAATTTTCAGCCGCAAGAAACTATTGGACCAGGGGAGATGCGTAAGAAGTGAATTGATCTTTAGTTTCTACAATTGGATTTTCCTCCGTGCGAGAGGAAGTTGCAACTCCTTGGTCTGTGGATTCCATGGGGCCTTCCCCTATTGCAGGTGGACAGTCAGGTTGTAAGCCCTAGTTTCATCTGGATTGTCTCAACTGAAGCTCAACCAGATTGGAAAAGTCACTAAAACCTAACCTAGGGTTTCAAAACTAAGAAAAATCACACAAAAACTTCTCCTAGTCAAGCTACATGCCACAAGCAAACTTAAGTGATAGGATGAGCTCAAAATAGTCGGTCTCTCACCAGGATTGTCAAGCAGGTGCCACTCATGATATACTCAAGGTATGTGTGTAGTAGTCTCCCCAAGTGCTATTCTCAGTGTATTGCTCCAAACAATAGGGCCAAATGGTTTTTCTCAGTTGTACAAGGAATCCTAACAGTGTCTCCTGATATACACAAGGTATGTGGGAGATCAAATTGGTAGTAGTGTTGTCTAATGCACAACCGTGCACAAGGGGCCTGTCGATAACAATCGAGTACATGAAGTACCTTTCAATATACCTAAAGGGTACGTGAAAGGACATTCGATATACCGAAGGTACATGGAAGAACCACACGAGTCCCATGTTTTAGTGTAGGTGAGTAACGAAAGATCATATGTTTTATGATGCCCGAACACGTCACTAATTTATCACTCAAATTTCTATACAATTTTAGACCTGTAACTACCGTTAATTTTATCTTGAGTGGTTAGGTGAATGCATGATATTTTGACAGAAACTTAAAGCCATGCAGATATGAAATGTAGATAATTTCACTTTACTTTTGAAGACATGCCTACCTATGGGAAGGAGAGAGTATTTTCTTTTCAATTTTTGTTTTGAAACCAAATATTTTCCCAAACAACTACACTAAACCAAACTCTTTCTGAGAAAAGGAACAAACAACAAACTCCAAAGTAATTTAAAAGCAAGCAAAATAGGGTAAGATCTCTTTTTCTAAGAAGAAAGACAAAAACTCATTCAATGGCACAATCAACACTTTTTCAATTTTTTCTTTAAAATGAGAAATATCTAACTTAAAACTACTAATATTTTTCTTTTGATGAGATAAAAAAAATGTAAAATAAAGAGAAGAAAGATGGAGATATGAAAGCTGATGAGGCTAATCAAAGGTCTAGTGATTCATCCTCCAACAAAAATATGAATAAATCTCAACAAAAAAATTTCTTTTGCAAAGCCAAAAAAGTCCTTCACAAACTTTTAATGAAAAATGAAACAAGCTATCAATAAAATAAGTCTTTCTTTTCAAGTTTATCTAATAGTAAGACTGACATTTAACAAATGCTAAGCTCTTAGACAACACTCCTTTCAAAAAATTCTAAACCAAGCATACAAGCCAATGAAAATATGAACCTATCCTAGCTCTTTGATTTTAACAAAACAATCCTTTTACCACATAAAATTTGACATTCAAGTACTTGGATATCTTTAATACAAACCTAGAAGCAACTAAACCAAAATTTTTGCAAAACACTTTGAAAAAAAAAGTTTGAAAATCCCTACCTGGAATCATGTGCAGAAAGTCACTAACATAGCGATTTTACTGGAGCACCGCTTCCTGATTACTTGTCACAAGTGGTGGCACCGCTTCCTGCTAACTGAGTTCAGGCAGTGGCACCGTTTATTTCCTGCAGTGCATGTACGATTCCCTGTAGATGTGCAAACATAAAAAGATGGAGAAAAAAAATTTAGATCACTGTGCAACTGGCATCTAAATCATGAATTAACAATATTTAAGAGCATAGAAGGTTAGAAAACTCAGATGTGAATAGATCTGAAGATACCAAACCAATAACTACTAGATCAGCTACTGGATATGATTGAACTGATAAAGGAGGGGAGCTTTGATTTGAGACAAGTGTTCTTGAAAAATACTAAGGACGATCAGATCAGCTGAAGCTCTTCCCTAGTGGAGTTGCAAGATTTTTTGCTAGGAATTTTTCACCTTCTGCACATGAAAGCTGTTCCTCTGGTCTGAATGGTTCAGATCCATAACAAATAGTTCACGACAAGGTTGGAAGACTTTCCCTAGAAGCTATAGACACCCGGAATGCAAAATTTTATGGAGTGATGTGGTTCTTCTCTTATGACAAAACGTATCCAAGGAAATACATGCATAAACACATCAAACACACAAGAGATCAAAGATACCAGAACATCATCTATAGATCTATGCCAGTGACTAAGGAATTTGACAATAACATTGCAAGATTACAATATAATAAGTATATGGGAAAGGAACCAATTTTTCATTAATAAAATGAAGAAAGAGTTTACAACCTATGCCTTGGTGTTGATATTCTCTTTCAAAAAACCAACATCTTGTCCCAAATAGCTCGAAATTGCTCCCTGAAGCTCTCTTGACTGACTTAGGCCATAATATAAACGCAACAACATAACATTATTCTCTCCTCAACCATGGAGAATGAGCCTGATTTTATAGGCTTGGAATGGATAGGGATGGTTGAGAAATTGGTGGGTGAGGTGGCTAGGATATCTTACAAGGATGGATCTCGAGTCCAACTGGCCCTAGTGATAAGGGATAATGGTGCCACAAATCCTTCTTTTAAGAAGCTTCATGAGAACCTCTCTTTTTCACTTTTTACCAAGGGAACCGCTCTTTGTTCACCATGACAGAGCAGTTCTGGAAAAAAGCATGCATTGCTTAAAGGATAAAAGAGGTCCCACCGCTTATTACCAACATATTACAGATGACGCTGAAGAAGGTACCACTTTTTGACTAAAGGGTAGAAGCGATGCTAGATTTTAATATACAAATTTGATGTATGGACCAATGTTTTTGCTTCACAATTTGGGATTGAGGGCAATACTGAAGTTTGGGATCTTATCACATGTTGATGAGGATATTTAGGTATAACAGTTTCCAAGGAAGGTATTCTCTAAAGTTGGTTAAAGAAGCAATGGTTTCCCAATGACGGAACTCCTTAAAAGGGTTCAAGGAAGAAATGGTTCCCAACAAACATGCTTATCAAATGAGGTAAAGGATAAAAGGGTTCCCAATAAATAAACTCCATAAAGGAGGGTAGGGACAAAATGGTTTCAAAGGAAGGAATCCCCTGAAGGAAGCAGAGGAAGTGACAAGTTCCCAAGGAAGGAACTTCTTGATAGGGTATATAGAAAAAAGGTTTCCCAATAAAATTAATATATCAAGAAGGTTATGGATCAAAATATTCTCAAGAGAGTGAACCAATATCATCTCTATGCAAGGTGCATTCACCAAATTGGTGAATACATGTTCTCCTCCACTAGTTGGTTCGATAATGCTATGTTTCTCTGCCTCCTTCATGAAGCTCTTTCTTTCTCCTAATGGAAACTGAAATATATATCCTCCTCAAACATTTGAAAATTTGCATGTGCCTAATGTACAACCATAAAATGAGGTTCCTCCTTTGATACATGAATGAAATGAGCCATATGACATGGGATGATATAATTGTAGGACGTCGAACAAGAGCTCTCCAACTTCTTAGAAAGTTGGTCAATTTGAATCTCATATTGTCAAAGCGCAATATGAGTACTCTTCAAATATTCTTGGGTAGTCTCCAACTCAAGAGTGAGCTTATCAATATATTCTGTAGTGATATATCCCCATAAGCTCAAACAAATAAACTCTATCACAATAAAATTGCAAAAAGTTACCTTTGATGTCTATCGTTGCTTCCAAAATGGAATCCAAGTCTTAAATGGTATATGGATCCTTCATTGATGAAAATCACCAATAATAATTCAACACCAATGCAATAGTGTCATGCATAATTCTCAAGGCCTCATCGATCTTCCTTTTCACTCATATTAAAATGCCTTTCAAGAAAGTGTGGTTATTGAGGATAAAGACCCTCTTCTTCCTTCTTTGGATCAACTTCATGCTGAATATCAAGTTGTGATGGATAAATTTACCCTTGTTCATCTTCTATTGCTGCAACATCTTATTCTTATTGCACATGGGAATTGTTTCCTATAGAAGGCTCCTCCAAATTGATCTCTATGGCACCAACATAGAGAATTACACACCCATCAGTGGATTTCCTCTTATCTAGGTCCATAGTTTCATATGCCTCTACTCTTTCATCTATGGATTGAACTTCTTTATCATTTATGGTAGGAACTCATTCTTATTCTACCTTGAAATTACCTAACAATGAATGTCACTCCTCCATATGGGACTCTTCTTCTTCATCCATTGAATAATTAGGTGGATCATGTTTCCTTTTAGCTACCATTGTGGTTAATTTGTGATTTCATTATCCTCAAGTCCTTTAACTTCCTTATTTTCCTCCTTAAGGATGACTGAGCCTTCCTCATTCTTGGTTACAATAGGATCAAGACTTTTGGAGAGTCTGCTTAAATGAGAACGTAGTCATCTCATAAAATTATTATATTTAGATGATTTTGATGTTGCTTGGCATTTTCCCTTATTGTCTTCTTATTTTCTCCGAGTGGAACAAGTTAGTTAATTTTTTGATGATTTGATTTCATCAAAAGAATACTCATCTGCATTATTGGGCCAAAATCCATACAATAAATATATTATTTGAAATAAATGTTTACACAAATATCCTTACTCAAAGCTAGATAGTCCTGGTAGTAGTGAAGCATGTTCTCACATGCTTCTATAATATTTTCTAAATCCTTCTTGGATTAGCCATTGGTGGTTCATCCCTGCTATATTAATTGTACATCTAGTCATAATAGTAATAATCCTTATCTCTATAAATTTTCAACCCTCCATCAACATAGGTCACCTCTTCTTCTTCATATTGATCAAAACCTTCTTCATCTACTACCGATACTAACGTCATTATGCAAATTTTCTTCTTTAATTAATAAATGGAGCTTGGTATTGCTACTCACAAGTTCATGGACCACTGTAATGTACCTTTATGAGTGCAAGGAAAAATAGTTGGGAGATAAGAAAATATCATACTAATTTCCCCAATTGGATTCAAACACTAAGGAAAAATTCTAAACTTCCTCCCAAAAACAATAGGACTGTAATAATTTAAAATGAACAAAAACATGCACACATGTTTCGAAACTATGATCAAAGGGATTTAAAATAAATACATATTGTGGTGGACATGTTATCTAGGTACATCATGCCCGAGATGGTCCTAAGACCCCGTATTTTCAATATGTTATACTTCTGTGGAAATCCAATGGAGTTTGGTAATTCACCATATGTATATACACTTGTATTTCAATCATATACACATTCAGATACATTTGTTTCAGATTTTAGAAATCTATTTGGTGGTACGAGTCGGTTTGGGAACGATATGACAATTTAGGACTACAAAACTAGTCTATATTCAATTCAATCCACAATCCAAACAACATAAGAGGCCAGTGAATCTGAAAAATATATGGTAGGTGTTTATTATGATATTTTTTAATAGAAGGAACTAACATAATGTAAATTCATTGAGAAGAAGATAGTAAACTAAAACAATACTGAAAACTAGTTAAAATCCATGCAAATCTAGAAAGGGTGTAGAAAACTCATACAAAATTCACATATCTACATTAATAAGTTCATAAATGATATCATAGTTTCAAATAGACAGAAATTAAATCAGTTAAATTCCAATAGGCCTTCCATATTAGTATCAATACTTGACATGATATTTAGTACAACCATCAACCTTTGTAAAGAATAATAAATTCTAAGATACGAACTGATTAGATGCAAAGCTCTTCTTCAGACATTAAACATTCCATAGGATTTTTTTACATCACATATCTTCTAATATGACATCCATAAAAATAATCATACATATTCATATCCAGAAAATTAAAGATCTCACTAGAAAAGAGCAATAAGCTCTGGATTTCGGACCTTCAGAAATTCAAATGACTTGCAACAATATGAATACTTGCAAATAAATTGAAGCAGCTGCAATGAAATAAATTATAATGGATGGATACCATCTTCCACAAACTCTCGCTAAAGAACTAACATCAGAATAAGGAGGGGCACATTTGGAAGTTATGACTAGGGGAACAACACCCAAGTCTGGACAAGATCCAGATCTCGTCAATTTCAATTCTTAGAGTGGAAATAGATTTGAATGTGGTGTTACCTTCCTCTTTTATAATATTTTTATCTTCTTTGATAATCTATATAGCTCATGGATTCTCAATCCTCATTCAATGCACCCTCCTTCACAAATATAGGAATTGTTGCTTTGAGTGGATTTCTTGATTTGTTATGTTTCCCGCTTTAGTTTTATTTTCCATGATTTATGTTTCCTTACTTCCTTTCATTAATTTCCTGCTTTTCTTCCACCTTCTTCTTTTCCTTGCTTTCTGTTTTTCCTTCTTTTTTCCAGGTTCCTTCTTTTAACTGACATCTTGCTTTGGACTGCTTTCTTCTAGCTTCCATATTTTTTTCAACCATGCCTTGAGGCCCAATTTATATTCTATGTGCCCTCTTGGTCCCTTATATGCACTGTAAACTCAATTAAAAATATTAGTAATAAAATATTTAATTGAAATTCCAAACTATAGGTTACGTGTTTCTAAATAATTCCTATGCCAAAAATTATTCCAAGCTAATTAATATGAATTTATTTTTGAATCTGTAGGGATTAGATGGGTTAGGGATATGACCACGAAGATTATAAAGTGGGGATATTATAGATGATGCATCACGTATGAGTTAATATTATGAACAAAAAGAGTGAACACCCAAAAAATTTCTTGGCATAATTATAATTATCCCAAGGATGATATTTTAATCCACTAAACTAGGCATGACAAAAACATTAACTGTAAAGGTCTTGCTACCTAATTCAATAGGTAGATTGCATAGGATCCCAAATAGGTAACAACGCGTACTATAGAATTCATGTAACTTGGCTATTAATGGAATGAGAGTGAGAGATAATAGGTGTTTCGAGTCTAATAAACTCATAGTACACGAGGAAGGTCCATCATTTATAATACATTAATGAATTGTAAATTTCTTAACAATGACCCATATTTGAAATGTGAGAGAATATGGGAGACATCACCAGATATGTTGGTCCCAGTAAAAGGCGACAGATTGTGGTGAATGTGGGTAATCACTTATATTATCCTTAGAATTATATTGTATCATAATAATCGTGGAACTGGAGTTCGAAGATACCCTCCTAGTCATTATGATTGGGTCTCATCCATGGAATAAATTTTGTGGGAATGGGTTTACTCATATATGGCGTAACTTCTAAGGTAAAGGTATATGGAACCTCACCTATTGAATAAATGGGTTCATGCTAAGGGATGTGTCACTACAAGTTAAAGAAATGATTACCATTGACATCACATCATTTCTGGCCTCTTTATCCTTCTTGTCTTGACCCGCGGTTTAATAAAAAATACAATACCAACAAGACACCAAAAGACATCAACCCAACAGAGCAAGCTTAGTCACCAACGTTCGTGAGGCAGGCGCAGTCTCACCCAAGATATCTTAATGGGTAATTACAAGAACCTTGTTTCCGCAGTTGGTGAGGGATTTTAGTCCCTTGGAACATGACCAAGGCACTTGACAAAAATGATGGGATGGAGTCCTTCACTATGTGACAACGACCCAACAATGTTCCATAGTCCACTCATGCGACATGACCTTGTCCTTAAACTTAACAAATGGTGCAACTATGCGATGCAGGCAATTCCTTATACTTGACAGCCAGTGCGTGACTTATATTTATACTTTGTATATTAACCATGAACCCATACATAGCATCCAACAATACTTATAAAAAATCATTCATTCATACTGCGACATATATTCAACAATGACTGTAACTGTAATAAGGTAAGATAAGAAAACATTCACCATTCAATAACATTCATTCACATAACAAAGGAATTAATGTGGAAACCCATTTGGGAAAAACCACCAAGGTGCTCTTCATCTGGCATGAGAAATATAAGTATCACCTTGCAGCCTGCAACTTGAAGACTGTTCTTAAGATATGTCTTTCTGACTCAATCTTATTTCTCTCATGCTCTTTGGTTTATTTCTTCTATATACTCCTACTGATATGCACACATCTTGGATTGACTATTCTACTTTACTAGTGGTCTACACACACAGTTGCAAGATCTGCGACTCAACAACCTTCTACTTCTACCAGAATCCTCTTTGATTCAACTACTGAATCTAACTTACTGAATGGATAAAATCAAGAACTAACTGACTCTAAAACCCTTATACAAGGTGAGTTCCTCCTATTTATACCTTTTACAAGACCACATAGGGTCGACTGTGTACTACTAAGTTATTATAGACTCAGGTAGCTACAAAATATCAATGTTACCTTAAATGTATGCCCATACCTAGTCATAACGTCCTTTATCTCAGCCTTATCTATCGGCGCAAATGTCTTTTATCTCATCTGTACCAGTCATAAGTAGTCGCAAAACTATCCTTCTATCTTCTATTGGTTCGTCCTTCTGCAGTCTTCCTTGAATTCCACCTATCTAGTGTTAACTCTTCTACTTACCTCTTCTATTGACTTTAGATGTTATTTTCCTCATCGCACCAACCTTGTCATAGCTTCCCCTGCTCTGTGCTTCCTTTCCTTCTTTTATCTTGCCTATCTCCGCCTCATGCATATTTTATCTTTATGTGCCGGTTAATTTGCTTCCTTCTTGACCTGCTTTTCCCTTGTTGTGCGTGCACTTTTCCTTCTTTACTTGTGCATCAGCTTCATCCTTGTGCACTTTCCTTTCCCAACAGGCCCCCAACACTCACATGTGGTTCACCCTGAGCCACTAAGAAAAAATTGGATATCTCCGCAAACAAATGTGTGAATACTCATGATTTAAGCTTCCCTTTCATGCTTTGACCCAGGCTATCTGGAAGGACCAACGTTGTCTTGAAATTCCTTCACCACCTATTGCACTCTAGAAAATTCCATTGTTACTTCCTCTTCCTGTGCAACCAAATGCTCCACTCAGTTGGAACTGAGATGTTCTGAAGGTCCTGCCTCTAGATACTATAGCATATGCTAAAGTTTCTACTGCATAGGTTGAACAAGGCCTATGAGCTGCGCTTCTTTCGATTGGTGTGCCTCTACTTCTGCTTCCCTAGTCTTCTTTTGGTCATGAAGAGCCTGGCCTTCTTGCTACAACTATTTGATCTGTGTCATATTCATAACCTTTTTCTTGAAATGGTAGCTTCTTCATCTCTTCCTTTTCCACGCTGATTCGCTTGTCAAATTTCCTCGCGCTTTCCCTGATATTTTCTGCAGTTGCATCTTCTAGAAGCACTTCCCATGTGGTGGAAATAGCTTCAACTTCCCTAGAGTAGAGTTTTTATCCTTCACTTATTGTTCCAGAAGCCTTATATACTTCTCTTCTTTGCTCTTCAAGAACCTTAGGAGGTGTGCTCGGTACCTGCCTAGATAGAAGCTCTTCAAATTGCTTCTTCAGTTCTACTCCAATCCATGACAGCCAAGAAACGTTGGCAGCTGAATCTTTAGATTCTTAGCCCTCTTCCGGTGGGAATTCTGTGACTGTTCCCTTAATGGATTCAGCTAGTGCAACGTGAATGTGATCGTGTGCCTTGATTTCTTTCTCTTTTTCATTCAGGAGGGCCTTGCGCTGCTTGGCCTTCCTTTGCTTTTTTGTTGCCTGATATGCAACAACATTATCTTGAAGCCGTAATTCAGTTGCACCTTCCTGTTGTAAGTCATAGAATTCACCCAATGAAATCTTGGAGAAGTCGATCTGTAATTTTGAAAATTCTCTAACAATGTCATCGAACGCACCCGTCGCCGTTCCTGTTTCCATTGTGCGCCCATGGGTTTTTACTTTGATTGGTGGTGTTGTTTAGAATTAAACACCCTTGTAACCTAGGGTCTGGGGTTACCAACTTACTACTAACCTTGCAGACAATAAGATTTAATAGAAAACAAAAAGGAAATAGGAAGAAAGTCTTGACTTACCCGATTACCGACGGTTGATCCAAGCTTGATCTTCTTCCGTTCCTCTTCTCTCCAAAGCTTCCAGGGATGCACCTCCTTCACCTGCAAAGAGAAAATTCTCCAAGTAAAATCTTATACATGCATATATGAAAGGTTAGATAAACAATATATCTAGTACATAATCAAAATATTCATTAACCGTGATACATGAAAGGGACTCAACACAATATTGGAAGAGGAAATATCTTTATTAACAATCGGTGAATGAGATAAGAGTACAACCCAGCTTCTGAGACAAGGAATCCTCTAAAACCAAAGGACTCTGTGTTTTGCTGCTCCAAGACTTCTGAAGATATACCACCAGCATAACGTTTCTCTCCAAACTTGATTGATTAATGCCCTCCCCAAGGCCTCTATTTATACTTTGTGAAATAGAGTGGTTTCAAAGGTTGAGGAGGTTGAAACAGTTAGGATAGTTGATGATTAGGGCCCAACTAATCTCCATTAATCTTGATTTATATTTTTTTATGTCAAATCAAGATGTACGTGACTATTGATATAGGAAACCTGCGTATGACACGTGATTTGCTTTAAGGAAACCCACGTACACTGATGTACACGGGTTGTAATGTAGATAGTCGCGTACAGTACACCAGTTGTCAATGGAAATAGTCGCATACGTACACGAGTTGCCATAAGGATAGTCGCGTACGCAACTCAACACTTAGAAAAATAATATGGCAAGCCGGTTCAAGGGTAAATGCATCCCAAGTCATGCCCATCTATAGTTATTTGGAAAAATTCAATCCTAAGATGTCCTTTTGTGTACCAACATAAGGAATGTTGGCCCTCGAACGGAGAAGTGACATTTGGATTGATAATAGATGCCCCCTAATGTATGAGGTCAGAGGGAAACGATGGACGAAATACAATATACTAATTATCTTGGATAACTCAGAAGTCCAATGGAGCAGAGGTAGTACCTGAAACAAATACATATTAATGTCATATACAAAGTCATACCTGAGGATGCTATGTTCAATATATTGGAACACTAGCTCCTTTACAATATTTGAGTACATCATATAGTATGGGTATAAAACCACGTGTATTACAATTGTGGATCAAATCCACAATATACAATAATGATAAGTCTTTAAAGATCTGGAAGCTGTGTAAATGACCACAACATAATCTTGCGCAACTTAGTCCATAGATATGAACCTAAGGTCTTCGTCAAAAATCCCAAAGAACCGATACAATCCAAGCCATGTGAATAGATGTTATTGAAGTCGAACATGGATAGGATTCAACATATTGTCAACCAATAGGTGATAATCAACAACTAAAGCAAAGGAATTCACCAATAATGAAAGTGAATCCTAAGGTACGATCATAAAAACTCTAGGTATTCGTTGTCAGGAAGTGTTGATGCAGAACCATACTATGATGAGGAAGGCAATAGATCCTCCAACGGATCACAAAAGTGACTAGGAACTGGGTAAAGGAAGGTAAACACAAGTAATAACAGATAAGACAATGATGGAATCAGGGTATAAATTAGATACATGGTTAAGTCCTTGAATAGTGAGCACGACATAGAGATGGCCCAAGGCAACTTTTAACTTTGCAAATAGTACAACTAGGCTTATCTGTCATGTAGGAGACATGATCAAATTCCCCAGGTAGAACTGACAAAAGGAAGACTAAGAAAATTGAAGTAATAGATGAACTGAATGTGAATATGGAGACATGAGTATCAGAAAAGACAAAGAGTGCTATGTTCAAGGAAGACATGCTGCCATCGACTGAGAACCAAAAGAAACATTCTTCCTTATCTTCCTTGTTAAATTTTAATGAGTCTAGGAAAGTCAACTCAAGTCTCTCTTCATTTTTTGACAAGATTGAAGAGAAGAGGGAATAATTATTGATAGTGTCACTGATTCATGGTTTTTATGAGCCCTAACTACTACATGCTCACTTGGTGTTTTCATGTTTAGAGAGTTTGAAAAATCTGAAGTGTTAGATTTTTATCATTCAAGCTACCATTATGATCTTAGGATCTTTAACTGAGAGAATAACATGCACATCAATAAAACACAAGCACAACACAAGAGACAAGAGACACAAAGAATTTTCCTTGGGGAAGCCATAAAGGAGAAAACCCTGCAACTTCCTCATAGATAGAATCAACACCAAAGGTAAAACCGAAAAACAGTAAGATGATCTCCCGACAGCAGCAATCTCTCTCTCTCTCACACTGAAAGAGCTTCTCTACTCTCATTCATGTGCCCCAATGAGTGAGTGTGTGTGTATGTGTATGATAAATAGAGAGGCTCTCACTCTCTATTTATATTCTTCCATTCACTTGGAACCCACTCCAACATGTCGGCCTCACTTAACAATTACTTACTAGAGCCTACATCTCTAGGAGTGTCTAATAACCCTAGTGCCCCACCACTTGTGGGGAATTTTCCTCCTCTGACCAATAGGAGGGTAAAAAAATGGTGGGGACTATTTCCCTGACTTACAATGACTCACCTAGGGTCGAATTCACTAGGATAGTCTAATAACCCAAGGGCCCCACAACTGTGCGGACTTTAACCCTTGACCAATAGGAGGTTACCCACAATGACTTGACATGACTTTCTCATTATAGAAACTTCTCAGAATAAACATCGGGGTATGACATGACTCAAGTACATTACAATACATCCAAAAATGAACATCGGGTTACAATAGATAAGAAATATAAGTGAATACATTCCGAAGTTACAATTACATCAACACTCCCTCTTAACTAGGAAGGTATTCTCTCGACACAATTTATTAGCACAAGTATTCTTCTCTGTATCATCTGGGTCATTTCCAAGTCCTCGTCACATTCAAGTCATCTTCATCTTCAAGTCATATTCATTTGGATCTATATCATCACTCGATCTGGATCAGCATCACTAGATCTAGATCATCACTGGATTTGGATCATCATCACTAGATCTAGATCATCACTGGATCTGGATCATCACTGCTAGATCATCATCAGTAGATCTAGATCATCACTCGCTCTGGATCATCTCGGCTGGATCATAATCACTGGATCTGGATCATCACTCCATTTGGATCATCTCAGGTTTTATCTCATGATTCTTCTTGTCACAGGAACTTCTACAAAGACAACCCTTTTTTATGTTGGTTGTAGGCCTAGCCTCCATGTAGGTCTTCTTCAGCATATCTGACCTACTCATCAGAATGGTCCATCTAGCACTTATATCTAACCTGCTCATCAGAAAGGCACGCCCAACACTCACATCTGATCATGTAGGAACCAATCCTATAATCATATCAGAAAGGCCCAACACTTATATCCACCCAGTGAGTGAACACATCCCATTACTGATGGAAGGGATTTGCACTTACATCCACCTAGTGAGGGAACACATCCCATTATTGATGGAAGGGCTCTACACTTACATCCACCCAGTGAAGGAACACATCCCATTACTGATGGAAGGGGTCTACACTTACATCCACCCACTGAGGAAACACATCCCATTATTGATGGAAGGGCTCTACACTTACATCCACCTAGTGAGGGAACACATCCCATTACTGATGGAAGGGATCTGCACTTACATCCACCCAGTGAGGGAACACATCCCATTACTGATGGAAGGGATCTGCACTTACATCCACCCAGTGAGGGAACACATCCCATTACTGATGGAAGGGATTTGCACTCATATCTGATCATGAGGGAACACATCCCAACAATCATATCAGAATGGCCCCCAATCCTTGACTAAGCTACCTGGTAACTAACCAGATTCCTCCATTATCATAGAGAATGGAAGTTGCCCTTACATCTGACCTGCTTGTCAGATTGGCCAACACTCACATCTGACATGGGAGGAACTTAATCCTTTAGCCATGACATAATGGTTCAGTCCTTACATCTGATTCAGTGGGAACACATCCCTCTATCACATCAGAATGGCTTCTCAGTCCTAGACTGAGTTTTCTTGGTAACTGACCAGGTGTCTCCATTCCCCGAATGGCAGTTTCCCTTACATCTGTCCTACTTGACAGAATGGCCAGCACTCATATCTGACATGGAAGGAAGCAATCCTCTCACCATGATAGAATGTCTTAGCCCTTATATCTGACCTACTTGTCAAAAAGGATATGGATCTCAGCACTCATATCTGACATGGAAAGAACCAATCCTCTCACCATGACATAATGGCTCAGCCCTTATATCTGACCTACTTGTCAGAATGGCTATGGGACTCATCATTTCCCTTGGAGAAAACCTCTATCTGGAGAACACCAAGCTTCTCCCTGAAGTACTCGAAATTCACCCTAGCCAATGGCTTTGTCAATACATCAGCTATCTATTCCTCCATCGCAACATACTGGAGCTTCACTACTCCCCTCTGCACCATATCCCTGATATAGTGGTACTTGATCTTAATATGCTTCGAATTGTCATGGAACACTAAATTCTCTTACAACTTTATGCAACTCTGGTCGTCACAATGTATACAAGTAGCATCCAACTGAAGATCAAATAAATCAGACAGTAGCTTCTGTAGCCATACTACCTCACAACTAGTTGAAGAAGCTATGACATACTTTGCTTCATTTGTACTTAGTGCCATAGAGGATTTCTTCCTGCTAAACCAAGAGATCACACCTGATCCCATACTGAAGCAACAACACCTTGAAGTGCTCTTCCTATCGATGGCACTGCCTGCCCAATCTGAATCAACATAACCCTCTAGGTTAATCTTCTGATTCACATCGTACTTGATCCCATAATAAACTATACCCATCAGGTACCTCAGAATATGCTTTGCATCAATCAAGTGAACATTTCTCGGATCTGTCAAGAACTGGCTCAAGGTGTTCATAGCAAAGCAAATGTCTGGTCATGTGTTCATCAGGTACATTAATGATCCAATCATCTAACGATACATCATAGCATCAACTGACTTTGATGAAGCATCGCTCAATAGCTTCAGGATCGATGCCATAGGTGTGGTCATGTAGTCCATCATCCTGAACCTATTCAGGATCTCTATTGCATACTTCCCTTGTCCACACTTCCATGCCTAGAAAATAGTGCATCGACACATAACATGAGCATCACTGGTCTTCCGCCTTCAACCTTGAAGCAAAGGTTTGAATCTGCTTTACTCTCAATAAAGCCTAGAATCATTAGTAATCTATCCATCCTGTCGTACCATGTCAAACCTCAGGATCTTCTGCATTCACTCCCTCTGAAGCGGAGTATCATACTCCCTCTATCTTCTTTACTCTACGCACTGAAACATTCTGTACTGGAGTGACAAGTAGTATCCATCTAGGATCATTTGACACCAATATCCTCTATTTTAAACTTTTTCAAAAGTTCTTCTCACATCCATCTGTGACCTTGCCATCCTTTATCAACCTTGTAGCAAAGGTTAAGATATTCATCAATCTCATCATGTATGTGTTATCCCATGGGTGTCTTCTAAACTCGTACAAGGACTTCTTTCATTTGCACACATGATTATGCATGTCATGTGACTTCACTTCCAGTGGCTGCAAATGTCTCTTCATAGTCTATGCCCTGTATCCCATGATGTTTCCATCTACTGCATGATGGAACTACGAACTTCGCTTCACGTATCGATACTGCATCCTAGACATCATTTTTCTGGAACTGTCGTCACTTGTTCTTCAGAACAAGTCTCATCCTTCTTTGCTTGTAGGAGATTATGTATGCGATCTTTCCTACAAGTAAAATGCATTTGTATGGTTAGAAACATTTCATAAGGAATATTCATACTGGAAAATTATTATGCATAAATATGTGATCATGCAACTACTTTAGCCAATACAACATTCATCCATATCTCATGAAACGTTTCTAGATGCCTTCCATCTCTACTAGGACAACATTGAGATTGTGCACTAAGCCAATACATCAGCAAAGGTTTCATTCTAGATAAGTAGCAATGGAGAGTTTGTATAGCACCATGAGCTACTTACCCATCACATGCATATTAATAGTATACTATCGTTAATGCAAACATCTTATCATGCATAATACATCAACTGAATATAAAGAAATGCATAACAAAACAATATCATGAAATGACAATCGAATACTTATCTTTATTTGTTTCATGGGTAGACTCCTTCTTGAGCCTTCAGCTTCATCGTCTTCTTCATTCATAATAGCATCATTTCTTATCCAAAATGATGGATAAGAGGTTCTTCAAGAGTTCATATCTTCATATTCCTCATCGCTTGAGGGATCTTCTTTGGATGGTAAGAGCTTTATCTTCAGTTGCTCCCACCTTCTCTTCTTGAGCTTCTTCTTGTTGTGTGTTCTCTTCCCAGAGTCTACTGAAAGTAATCACACATTCCTCACATGAATGAATCCCACGATCCTGGGAGGCCATTCAAGGTGTCTATCACCACTTCTTCATTCTTCACTTCTTCTTTTACCGCTTCAAGTTGTTCTTTGATTTGAGAGACCCTAGTAAAGTATGACTGTATGGTCTCTGCATTCTGGATCTTCACATTCTTCAAATGAGTTCTTAAGGTCATATTCCGATCTATGTTCTTCCCTTCAAATAGGTTGGTTAAGGAATCAAACATCTTCAGTGTCTTTAAGGAAGACACTTGTAGTACAAGTTGATCAGCAATGATCTTCTTGGCCTTGACCAAGTTCTTCTTGTGTAAAGCTTCTAACCTCATCTCCCTATGGAACTGGAACCTCTCTACTCATGTAGGTTTCCAATTCATCTTCTTCATAGAGATCATATACTTCCATACTTGAAATTTTTCAACTTCACCAAGCTTATCATCAAGATGATGTGATAGATCACTTTGAAATGAGAACCTCAAATGAAAATAGCAAAGGATTAGGTCTTACCGATTTGAGGTGTCCGTCCTGGTTCCAGAGCTGGGTGATCTAGGGTTTGTCACATAAACGTTAATTTTCAAAAATTGGAATCTTTCAAATCTGATTGGATAGACAGATAGATCTCTTCAAATGGAGTTGTCCAATGTACTCCTTTTTCTGAAAATAGTGGAGGGAAGCTCCCGGAACAGGAAGCCCTAGTTTTCCAATTTCTTCTGCAGAAATGCTTGTCACTGTTTCTATGATATCTTTGAAATTACTGCTCCTCTATGTTTGAAATTTTGCACTGAGGTAACAATGCATGTCTCTGATCTAAAACCATAGGTTTCATAAGCATTTATTTCACCAATTGGGATTTATGATCCTTTTCCCAAGGTGACCTGTTACAGGACTGTTCAGAACATCGAAGTTGTACGGACTTTCACGTGTCACTATTTCATATTATGAGTCTAAAATTTGGACCACAGAAATTACAGTCTGTGCCCTTTCTAGAAAATCTTCAGGAATTCCATTTGGACATTTGTAGCCGAATATATTTGAATTATCCCTAGGTGTCCTATTTAGGGATGAATTCTTGAAGAGGATGGAACCCTAACTTGGAGGAATCATATCTCCCAGAATATAGAAAATATAAGGCTGAATTTTGGAAAAAGTGTTCATCAAAATTTTATCTTCGGCTCCTGGAATTTTTAGCTCCTGATACATCACCACTCTCACGATATAGCGAATGTACCAAAACTTAGCAGTTTTAGTATTTAGGGTTTTTCTAGCTTGGGGTCAAACTAGGGTTTGAATTTCCCACAGTTTAACCCAACCAAAAATATTGATCCAGATCTCTAAACTTCGATTTTGATGAGGATAAAAAATCCTACGCTAGTCTCACTCAAAAATTCCTCTTCTGTAGAAAGCCCTAATTTCCGCATTGAAAACTGAAAATGTTCAGAATCGAATTCCGCTTTGACAGAAAGATGCGCCCTTCAATGGAGAGTCAGCCTAGCATAATTTTGCTGATGGATTGTGGAGAGAGACCCAAAAAGTAAGAATCCCTAGATTTTATAGCTGCACAATGTCTTCTTCTCAGGTTAGCTCTGATACCATGTTAGATTTGTACCATTCAAGCTACCATTATGATCTTAGGATCTTTAACTGAGAGAATAACATGCACAACAATAAAACACAAGAACAACACAAGAGACAAGAGACACAAAGGATTTTCATCGGGGAAACCATAAAGGATAAAACCCCACAACTTCTTCAGAGATAGAATTAGCACCAAAGGTAAAACTGAAAAACAGTAAGATGATCTCTCGACAGCAACAGTCTCTCTCTCTCCCACTGAGAGAGCTTCTCCTCTCTCACTCATGCGCACCAATGAGTGAGTGTGTGTGTATGTGTATGATAAATAGAGAGGCTCTCACTCTCTATTTATATTCTTCCGTTCACTTGGAACCCACTCCAACATGTCGGCCTGACTTAACAATTACTTACTAGAGCCGACATCTCTAGGAGTGTCTAATAACCCTAGTGCCCCACCACTTGTGGGGACTTTGCCTCCTCTGACCAATAGGAG
>LPNX011150798.1:447442-497441 GCA_001517045.1 Pseudotsuga menziesii
GACTCAGCTAGGGTCAAATTCACTAGGATAGTCTAATAACCCAAGGGCCCCACAACTATGGGGAATTTAACCCTTGACCAATAGGAGGGTTACCCACAATGACTTGACATGACTTTATCATTATAGAAACTTTCCAGAATAAACATCAGGGTATGAAATGACTCAATTACATTACAATACATCCTGAAATGAACATCGGGTTACAATAGATAAGAAATACAAGTGAATACATTCCGAAGTTACAATTACATCAACATGAAGAAGACTCTAGGGGGGTCCTTTTTCATCCAATTCAGTCTCTTGAGGCCGAAAAAGTATAAAAAATACCACAGAAGAACTCTCTTAACTCCCGTAGAAGAAAAGGTGAACCTTTTTCATACTTAGTCAGGGAGGTCCGAAAAAGGTTAAATTACCACCTACCCAACGCTCTTTCGAGAGAATCATATAGCTTGAGTTTTATGAGTGTGAAGGAAATAAAGATCACTTGGAAAGATCCATTTGAGTATGAGAAATGGGACTTACAACAATAAACTCGATGCTTTGTTCTTGGTGTTTAACGAGCATGACAAATACATGAAGTACACTCAGAATCTTTTTCATGTTTAGGTCAAGAGAATGAAAAAGAGAAAACTGAGCTCATACCGGGTGTTCCTTTTTTGTAAATTTAGTCCCTTAGGTTTGGAAAAGTAATAAACCTATACCTAAGAATACTCTTCTCAATTCCATAGAAAAGAGAGTGATCCTTTCTCATATTATTCCACATGGTCCGAGAAAGAGATAACCTACCACCAATGTGGATTCCCATGCACATATTCTTAACGAGCTTGAACGAATAAGTTTTCTTGGCAGTCAAGTCTATTTTGAGGAGTTAGACCTGGGCCTAAAGAAACTCCATAAGGGTGGGGAGTCTTATAAAGGGATAGATTGTAAAAAGAGACCAAAATGAGGCTCAATTTGGCATGAAAAATAGTGAAGAAGAATCCCCTGAACTTATGACAGATGCAACATGAGTATCGAAATACAATAAGTACGTTCTAAATGAGGATACTCATGGGAGGAAAGTCCTATGCATGGAAGAACAATGGTAAAAATGAGGAACTAATGGTTAAAGATACTATAGTCTGTGGTCGAAGTGTTAATGGTAGGATTAAGATGGATTAGGTATAGATGTAGAATGCATGTGAAATGACCAAAAAATGATCCTATATGAGCGAAAAAACAACTTTAAATGACCATAAACCTGTCACATGGAAGAAAATATATGGCATTAGTTTTAAAAAATATGAACTATAGGGGAAAAACCCCACTTTGAAAATAATTTTTCTATAAATAGTTCAAAATATGAATAAAAAACTCACCATTTGATTTTTATCCAAAATAGAGAAGTTTTACCTCTACCTTTGATTGCTCAGCGTGGACGAATTGGTGGACAATTCTTGAAACCACAAATGCCAGGTAAAACTACACTCCATGCTCTTTCATTTGATCCAAGAAAATTTCAATTTTGGGCCCAAATTTTATATTTTCCAATGCTCTCAAAGTATGAATGCTATGTACACAGGTATGGTATATCAATAGTCGTGTACACGCATTCTGTATGCTGGTTTCCTGAAGGAAATTTGTGTACAGTACGTGACTTTCCCAAAGAATAGTTGCGTACACTACGCGAGGTAGAAAAAGATTATATAGGGTCAAAAAAATCAATTTTTCATATAAATCTAATGGTTTGAAATTGCTTGTTTATTAGATTGAAAAATGGTGCTTGAGTGGAGGGAGAGGGAACATGAAGACATGGACCAAGAAGCTCTACAAGATGCCCCCACAGAAAATGTTTAACGACAAAGTCAGTTATTGAAATTCTTCTGTACCTCACCTATGCGGTCAAATGTCCGCCTATTAGAGTTTTTGATAAACTATTGGGATCACGATCTTGGCATGTTTGACCTTCAAAGTGAGTTTCTAGAGGTTACTTTGGAAGATTTCTATTTTCTTTCTGGTTTATCACGATGGGGAGCTTTGGTGAACTTGGAAGGTACTGGCAGAGGTGGTGACCTAAATGTACAGAACTACATAGACATATACTGCAATCCTGGTACTCAAAAGAGGGGTAGCTGCATCCTTTTGTTCACATTCGCAACTTTCCATTACAGGTATTGGTGAGCACTATAGTGAGGGTTTTAGGGTCATCATCACTTCACCTTGCAACTCGGAACCAAATGAGACTAGTAGTGGACTGTATATAGGGAGCCCTATATTACTGGTGTTCGGGAGTGATCCCGATAATGAGGAAACAACTCTCTGACTGCAAAAGAGGCAAGAAGAAGAATTTTGGTTATTCCAACATGTTGGTAGCCTTTTTGTTTGAGAGGGTTCCAGGTTTGAGTCATGCAGTACCATTTCTAGTTTGTTCTCCCCATTAGCCTAGACTAAGTAGGTGGGGAGAGATATTCCTCCTCCAGGGAGGTGGTGGATCGGTCCAGAGTGTATGTGACGATGACTTATACTTTTGGTGGGAGCGATAGTTACCAGTCTTGGAGCAGATTCCATATGCTGGGTTAGATTTCCAAGGTGATACTGACCTTATCCTCCCTCTTGGAGGAGCATGGGGAGAGTCAAGTATTTTTATTGTTAAATTTTTTAAAATTTTTATGAATTTTAATTATAAAGATATATACATATGTATAAGAGTTTTAATCCTTTTAAAATGTCAAAATGCAGATATTGGACCAGTCCGCCCTGCTGGACATCCATGCATGTATGTACGTCCTATGTTTGGAGAGGACTAGGGTTTGATTAGGGTTCTTGAGGGAAAGCTGGCTAGGATTACCCAGAGAGTACCTACCTTATCAATTGATCATATCCTTGCCATCATGTAGGAGCTAGTGGTTGGTATACCACCTGTCTGGATACACCTTATGAGGCGCATAGTGAGAGCAGTACTTGTGTATGTTGATGTTGTTGAGGCTGCTGAAGTTGAGGAGGATGAAGAAGCCCGAGCGTAGGGTGATTAGGATGATCGGGGGGACTAGGGTGGTCCAAGTGACCAAGGTGGTCAAGCTTAGGCTTAGGATCATTTTATGGACTTTGATCCATGTTTTGTATATTTTTTGTATATTATACAGTTATGAATGGATTTGAGGATAAAAAACTCGACCTATTTATATGGACAGATATTCACACACACACACACACACACACACACACACACACACACACACATATATATTTTGTCGGTTTATTTACAAATATTTTTTATGTGTCTGTTGTATATATATATATTTTTATGAAAAATGTGTTAAATGCCAATCCAAGATATAATTAGCATATGCATCAGTTAATGAATTTTGATTTCTTGGAATATGATTGAATATAATAAACTAAAAATTTCTTTCCAATAACCTAACTTGCATAAAATGACGTAGTAGAACAGGGTTCCACACCTAATAAGCTCGATTGAGCTGGGAAACCACCAGCTGAGAGTCAAGTTGGAATTCTGACTGAGTGATACCATGTGACAAAGCATCCCATAAAAGCTCAATCATAGCCCTGTATTAACCCACATTATTGGTAGCAGGACCTAAGCAAGCACCTCTTGAGGAAACTAAATGTCCCAAGGGCAAGTAAATGACCCATGTAGCTGAAGCCAAATTACAAGTGTGGCGACTGGCGCCATCGGTGAAACCTATGAACCACTCGAAATACATCTGTAACAACCAACAGATGGTATAAAAAACACAAACCGATGAACTATTGTACATAAAAATACATACAATAAAATACAGGAAAAAGAGCTAAGCCTAAGCATAGTACTTTTTCAGGTAGAGCCCATTTCTAGGCTCAGACAGCTTATTCCCTTTGAAATCAGTCAATTCATATGCACACTTCTTCAACACCTTTGACATGACATAAGGTCCCAACCACATAGACCTAAACTTTCTTGCCCCGAGGGGTTCTTTGTCTTGATCCTAGAGCAAAACAAGCTCCCCTTCAGAAAAAATTTGAGGCTTGACCGATTTATCATATTGGATTTTTACCCTATTTTTGTGATCTTCGTTTGCTGTCAGCACATCTCTACACTACTCATCTAGATGTTATAAATGTAAGAAATGTTCTTCCAGCTCAATCGTATCAGGTAGCACATGAATAGCAATTTTTAAGGATGAGATTTCACATTCGACTGGGGTAATTGATTCCACTCCATGAACGAGTTGGAAAGGAAAAAAACCTGTAGTAGTTTTCACATTGATCCGATATGCCCAAAGTGCATGATACAACATGATGTTCTAGTTGGAACGGGTTGCATTGGTAGTACGTTTTAGAATAGTCTTCAAAGTTTTATTGAAAGCCTCGACTTGACCATTTTCTTGAGGATAGAACAAAGATGAATGTTCTTGTCTAAACGCTAGCATAGTGATCAATTCAGTCATCATACTATTTTGGAAATGACTGACATGGTCAGTGAAAATCACTTTAGGGATATCGAATCGTGCAATAATTTGGTTGAAAATGAAAAAAGTTGCAGTTTCCTCATCAACTTTAAAGGTTGGCATTGCCTCTGCCCATTTCGTGGAATAATCTACAACGAAAATGATATGTTTGTGCCCCCCAGCCGAGACTGGGTTGCACGTCACATAATCTATCCCCCACTTCATGAAGGGGCCCACTGAGATGACGAGAAATAACGGAGTGGGATGCGACCGTATATTTTTGGTGTAAAGCTGACAAGGATGACAGTGCTTCACGGCTTCCACACAATCTTTAAATATCGTGGGCCAGCAATAATCGACACGTAAGATCTTCTGGGCCATTTCTAACCGATATAAATGACCCCCACATTCTCCAATATGGGCATCATTTAGGACAATCTCTACTTCTTCGTGGGTAAGACATCGACGCAAAACAGAACCTACCCCCCTACAATATAAAGTATCTCCAATAAGGAGGTAGTTCTTGGCATGTACATGTAGTTTACACCGTTCTTCCCACGAGAAGGCTGTAGGGTACTTCAAAGTCTGGAGATAAATAAGTATATCTCCATAACAGGGGTTAGAGGTAGAAACAAAAAAGATATGTTCATCTGGGAATGAGTCTTCTTTAATGGCTACATCTTCCTCTATTGGAAATTCTGCAATCAGCTCAGCAAAAAATAAGGATTTTTTGGATTTGGCTGATTGAAAATATAAGTCAAAATCTTGAAGAATGACTATCCATTTGTTGAATTTTCCTCCAACTATCTGTCGAGACAAAACATATTGAGAAGGATTAACATCCACCACTACTGTGATGGTCCTCAGTAAGATGTAGTGATGCAACCTCTGAACAACATACACAACTGCTAAGGCCAACTTCTTGATGTGGGAATACCAAGGTTCAGGTCCGGCTAAAACATGGCTAAGATAGTAGACGACATGCTCTTGGAGCTTATCATCGTCCTAGACTAGTAATACCCCTATGGTCGACTCCGATGCGGCCAAATACAATTTAAAATCTCTAGAGTAATTTGGTGGATGCAGTAACGGTGCCGACAACAAAGCTTTTTTTAATTTCTCGAATGCAGGTTGTGCAATTTCATCCCATACAAATGGGGTGTATTGTCTCAACAAGTGCATGAAACCTTTAGTAATCTTGGCATAATTTACAATAAAGCGTCGAAGGAAATTGGACTTGCCCTGCAAACTCTAAAGTTGCCTGATAGAACAAGGAGGAGGAAGATTTACGATGGCCTCAACTTTCAAAGGATCCACCTGAATGCCTTTGTTGGAAACAACGAATCCGAGTAGTCTCCCCGACTCGACACAGAAAATGTACTTGTGGGGATTCAAGCGAATTTTGTAGTATCTGCATCGTTCAAAAATCAAATGTAAGTGATATGGGTGATCGATCCTCTTATGATAATGTGCTAGCATATCATCAAGGTAGGGTTCGACAATGGATTTAATCTCGTGAAAGGAAAAACTCATTTCCTGCTGAAAGGTTTCCCAACATTTTTCAATCCAAAGGGCATTTTCTTATACGCGAAGGTACCCTAAGGAGAAATAAAATTTGTTTTATGTTGGTCTTCCAGTTTAATTTGGATTTGATTATATCTGGAGAAACCATCCATAAATGAAAAGACTTCACTTCCCATGCAAGCATTAATAATTTGATTTATAAATGGCATGGGGTAGTTGTCCTTAGGAAAGGATTTGTTTAGATCTCGAAATTTAGTACAAATGTGCATAGTCCCTTTCTTTTTTTCAATAGGAACAGGGTTGGATACCCATTCTGTCAAAGCTATGGGATAAATGAAACCGACTTTCAGCAGTTTCTCAACTTTAGCCTTCATTTCCGCCACTTTACGTGCGTTGACAGGTCTCAACTTTTGTCGAATGGGTCTAGCGTCAGGGTATGTTCAGATTTCATGCTTGACTATTGATGGATCAATGCCTGGCATCTCCTCATATGACCAGGAAAAAATGTTGCAGAATTCCTTAAACATGGCCGTATAGATCACAATCTCCTTTGGAAAGTAGTTTGCGCCAATGTGTACATTTTCCAAAACGTTTGGACTTACAAAGATGTTGATAGGAATTGTAGCGGAAATGTTTGCCATATTCCCCTCAACAAATATTCCTTCCCTTGGTAAGGGACTAATAGGTGTATCAACATCACATGCCATTCTCATATGGAACTCCTAGTTCTCTATCTTGCTTAACTATGGAATAAAATAGGATCAATGGTGAAGATCTTTGCAGATCTTATCTCATCCGCACATGGCTTCCAGAATGGCTTCATCCAAAGGTAAAACCATATCTAATCAATCTATATAATGCAAAGAGTTCTCTGCCCAAGCAGGCAAATAAGATTCTTTCGGTTCCTCTAAGACTGTGAGAGGGACTGGAATGGAATCAACAGTGGTATGGATGATAGCTTGATAAACCACTTCCGCTACCGATAGGGGTACTTCAGGTTCATGGTGGGAAGGAAGAACCTAAGGATTAGTTCTATCAACAACCGTTGCTATGGACTTCCCCACACTAGTAGAACCTATATAATTAATCAGAGCTGGAAAATCAAATGTGCCCATCAATGATGCGTACATTCCAGCCACTAAGCTCTTTGAAGTAGGTGTAACCTGATCAACCAATGGTATGGTGGACTCATTAGTTTCCATGCATCCTTTTCAAGTAAAACTGAGTTGGTCTACAGTAACCAAATTCCCTTCGTGTGGAAACACTACCACCCAAAAAACAACCGATACAATAGCTGGCATGGTTTAATTCCAACTTCTCCCCAAGAGCAAGTTATAATCCAAAGGTGCATCAATCACCTCTACCTCAACATACACTGCTTTCCCTACCAACATAATTTCGAAAGCCAGTGGGATACCATGTGGATGGAATGACCTTCATTCGAAAGCAGTAAGTAGGGTGTTCGATGGAACTAGCTCTGGGGATTCAAGAGCTTTCCAACAAGATAGGGACATAACACATGTAGAAGCACCATTGTCGACAACTTCCCTTCCAATGGTCTTTCCACCATGGGTGACATCTATCGATAAGGCTACATGATATGGCAGGAGAATTTTGACATCAGACAAATTAAATTTCGCCATGAGACTCGATGAGTCCATATTGCCTAAGGCTACTATGAGTGCATCTCACTGGGCGGGACAGCTATGTAACACCTATAAATCCAACATTGCACAAGGATTCTTGGCTAAGTATTCAACTACAGAGTAGTTGGATGCAGCCCTAGCATTAGGATTATGCAAGGTTTTATTAAAGACACCTTTCGGTATCTTCGGTAGGTTTCTCAATTGTGAGAGGGTTAGAAGTTTCACCTATTGACTTACTCTTCTCTGAGGTCTCTTTTTCATAATTCTTGTTCTTGGTCTATAGTAAAGTCTCGAATCGAACCATGTTGATATAATTGGGGTCAGGAGCATTTGGGGTGCCCCCTGCTGCATTTGAAGCTGAAGCAGAATTCTGTCCTTGGGGAAAAGGATCCTTCAGGACAACCGGTTGTTGGCCTTTTAACAACTTCTGAGCTTGTTCCATAAGGTGACATAGATGGGTCAGGTGATCTTCATGGCACAACTTACATGGGAATTTCACCTTCTTCTTTTGTTTCTTGCCTCCATCAATATTGTTTGTGGGTTTTTGCTTGTTTTGGGTTTCCCTGGCCCTTTTTTCCTCTCTTCTTTGTCCCATCGAGCTACTGATTCTGAGAGGTTTGTGCAAAAACATTTTCATTTTGAGGTGAGGGGGAAGCCTTTGCTGCCTCTACCATAGAATTTTTGACGGACAGCTTATGAAGGTGTTTAGCCAAAGATTCTATAGTGGGAGAATTCATAGAACCAGCCACACCATCGGCATGGGGTCTAGGCTTAGGTTTCTCTACATTGTGTATTGGCCTCGGTGCCTCAGGGATATTGTCATATAAGATCCCAAACTGAGAATATATCAAATCCAGTTGTTGGGCCCTGAGGATAGCTTCTCCCTCATTCGTCACTCCCGAAGTAGATACATCCTTAGATATATATGGAAATAGGGATTTAAGGAACCATTCTAATAATAACTTGAGAGGAATAGTTGCTTTGATAAGGCTCTTATGTCTTCTCCACTCTTGGATGTGAACCGAAATATGAGTGGCCTTGTTCTGCCAGAAGGTAGATACCAAGTCTGTCCTGAAATCATATAGGACAAGAAGCTAGAAGTGACTAAAGAATGCATTAGACAAGTCCCAAAAACTGCTAAACACAGCAGAAGGCAATTCAATATACCATTTTGCTGCAGTACTGGTTAAATTTCTTTGGAACATCGTCAACCGACTTGAATCCTTGTTTAGTGAGTTGGAAGAGCACCATAAATGGAAATTAGTGGCATGAGCTCCAGGATCATCACCAATTTTTCCTTCAAATTTTGGGATATTCAAGGGCAGCTTGGTAGGTACGGGTGGCCAGGAGGGGTCATGTCTCATCGGGTGATTCATTAGTTTCGACAAATCTGGAAAATTTAACGTTGCTAGGAAAGGAATCTTGGGTGTAACCAGAGCACTAAAAGTACCATCTTGGGGATTAGAGGGACTTGCCCCCATATTCCCATATGTGAAGGTGGGGTTTCCCCCTACTACCGGTTGTGAAGTGGGTGGGATGCTTTGGAAAGGATTCTATCCATAAGCCGGTGGATTGTTTATGCGCGGTGTAGTATAAGAGGTTCTAGATTCCCCAATCGAAGCTAGGGTTTGGAATACAGTAGCAGGTATCCCTCCAACATAAGGATTAGGTTTGGAAGAGAAAAAGGAGAGCTCGTGAACGGAGCTGAAACTAGAGTTTGAAAACCTTGAACATAAGGATTAGGGTTTCCAAACTACACGCCAACATATGCGGGTGTTGGGCCTATGTATGGAGTGGATGGGGCGATGTGCCCCCATTCCAAGGAAAACCTTGGACAAAAGCCAAGGATCCTATAGGGCCACTCTGGGCAGTGTGTGCGAAAGAATCCCAATGACCATACCAGTAGAAGCACCTGCTAAACTTGTGGGAGTCGGTGGTTGAACCACTCGGATAGCTAGAGTTAACAGTGAAGTAGGTATACTTGTTCTAGGGGCACCTATCGAGTGAGGTAGCACCCCTTCAGCCGAAGCGGTTGAGGTGGAAGTAGAAGGACTTTCTCTTGCAGTAGACATTATTCTACCCAAAGGGACACCAATCACGGCTGGATTGAAAGGACAAACCTGAATGGTCACCGGATCGTTTAAGTCAATTAGAGGTGAATTAAAATTCCTTGCAAAATCCTCAGCCTGCAATTCTTCTATCTCAACTATGTTTAAATTAAAACGGTTTTCCCTAAGTTCTGGTTCACCCGAAACTTCACTAACTCCTATCGGTTTGAAAGAAATGTCTGTGTCTAATCTCTGCCTTTGAGGGGGAGGGGGAGGTTCCAATGTGATAAGTGGAGGAAGGTTTTGCAACCTTCATGACCTTTTGATATATTGGTCCTCCACTATTGAAAATTTGACTCTTCACACCCTAAGGTCATCTAAAAACACAGACAAACCACAGAGGAATCACTACAAAAATTTCCTAAAGTCTCAACAATCACAAGGGGTATAAGATATGTTTTCCGGAAGAAAGATGAGAGACAGTTTCTTGGCATCCTTGAAAGGTTCTTAGGCACAAGCGGAGAAATCTCCCACTGCCCTCCTGCACTTTAAACAAGGGTTACCTTCCAGGCCTGTCCAAGGTGAACCAGAAATAGCCTTCCGGTTTACCTGTGTATAAACCCTAGATGTCCAAGAGACTAGAGGCTACCTTAACTATATCAACAGTCTAGGGGGACAGTCGTAAGCCTGATTCGTACGCATGGGGAGGGTAGCAAAGCCTGAAACTCTGTCTAGGATATAATCCCCAGATGCATAAAAACCTTAGTCTACGTTTTGACAAGGAATCAAAGGGTTATCTCCTCAGTCCAATGCCTCCACGTGGCCTCGTTATTAACTCTCATTTGAGAGGATATTCCCAGATACTATTAGCATAGAGAAGGATTTACCTATCGATTGGCCAACTATGTCTGAATTTAAGTACTTATGGGGAGTTTACACTTCCTATCCCACAAGTCTAGCCTAAGCTAGTAGGTGTCTGACCCTATAAAACAAAACTTACTAATAAATTTTAAATTATAACGTTCATTTTAAGGGTTGTTCTTAATCAGAGGGTAAGTGGCATGAATGACTATTATATTATATACTCAATAAGAAAAGTAAAACAGGTGTATAAATGAATTCCAAAGCAAATTATCACTACTTAAAGAAAGCTTCTTTTTCTTTTTTGTAAATATGAACTAATGAAATTGCAACTAGGAAAGAGAAAGCTCAGACTTATTTTTGTAATTTTTGAGACTTTATTTAAAAACTGAAAGTAAAACTACCATATGCCATTCAAATGCAAATGCTTCCAATGCTTTTCTTTTCACTTTTCAAATTCTTCAAAAATTACTATGCACCTAAATGCAAAAATTCTTGATTATGCTTGAATAATCAAACTATATAAAGAAAGGAAAATGAAGTATAAAAGACTTATAAGAACCAAATATCAACCACCTAAGGAAGAAACTTCAAAAACACCTAGCTTGGGAAGACACAATGAATGAAGTCCACTGAAATCAATAAAAGGAAAGTGACAAACCGACACTACTTGGAAATAGCACGTGATACACAGTATCTAGAACCCTGATCACCGATTCAGACACACAACACTTGGACCTATCACCCAACAGGAAAATCCACCTCACATTACTAAAAGAAAGAAAATCCAACCAACAAAAACTCAAGGGCTTACTGAAAAGCATGAAGTATGGTTAACAGGGATTTCAAACCTACAGTGAAATGTTAGTACTAGAAGACCACAAAGCAAGACAAAATCCAAAGAAGGACAGGGACAAGCAATCCTACCCAAAAATTTTGTTGCTAAGGTATGTACGTGTATGTCTAGTTGAGCAACCCATGTACTGTATGCGACTGTTCAATACAACAACCCGCGTATTCAAGCCTCTATACGCGACTGTGTAGCATAGTAACCCATGTACAGGAGTAAAATTTTCTAGAAAAAGAAAAATTATAAAGGTCTCTAAAACACTAATGCAAGTCCAAACCAAGACATAAAACCACACACTGAATCAAAGCAAAGACTGGGAAAGAATCTACAGGACTAACCCACAGTAGGAGGACTCCCGAGCGGAGTCACCAGTTTTGTTGTTCAGGATTAAACACCCTTGTAACCTTGGGTCTGGGGTTACCAAATTACTACTAACCTTGCAGAAAATTAGCTTTAATAGAGAATATAAAGGAAATAGGAAGAAAGTCTTGTCTTACCTGATTACCGATGGTTGATCCAATCTTGATCTTCTTCCGTTTCTCTTCTCTCCAAAGCTTCCAGGGATGCACCTCCTTCACCTACAAAGAGAAAATTATCCAAGTATAATCTTATACATGTATATATGAAAGGGTAGATAAACAATATATCTAGTACATAATCAAAATATTCATTAACCATGATACATAAAAGAGACTCAACACAATGTTGGAAAAATAATTCTGTTTATTAACAATCAGTGAATGAGATAAGAGTACAACCCAGCTTCTGAGACAAGGACTCCTCTGCAACCAAAGGATTCTGAGTTCTGCTGTTCCAAGAATTCTAAAGATATACCACCAGCATAACTTTTCTCTCCAAACTTGATTGATTAATGCCCTTGCCAAGGCCTGTATTTATAATTTGGGAAATAGAGTGGTTTCAAAGGTTAAGGAGGTTGAAATAGTTAAGATAGTTGATGATTAGGGCCCAACTAATATCCATTAATCACGATTTATATTTTTAATGTCGAATCAAGATGTACATGACTATTGATATAGGCAACCCACATATGACACATGAGTTGATTAAAGGAAACCCACATACGCTGATGTACACAGGTTGCAATGTAGATAGTCACGTACAATATGCGAGTTTTCAATGGAAATAGTCGTGTACGTATGCGAGTTACAATAAGGATAGTCGTGTATGCAACTCAACACTTAGAAAAATAATATGGCAAGCTAGTTCAAGGGTAAATGCATCCCAATTCATGCCCATCTATAGTGTTTTGGCAAACTTCAATCCCAAGATGTTGTTTTGTGTACCAACATAAGGAATTTCGGCACTCAGACGGAGAAGTGCCATTTGGGTTGATAACAGGTGGCACTAGCTCTGGTGTAACTAATGGGACGTTGGTATCCACACCATATGTTTCATCCTCCACAGTGGTTTTGACCTCGTTTATGGTATCAGTGAGCTTATTGAGGTGCTCTGCAACTTGATCTGCCACATTTTCCTGCTGCATGTTCAGAACCTTGAGGATTTTATTGGTGACCTCAGCTTCAAAATTTTCTAGCTATTGAACATCATCCTCAGTCAATGTGTTTGTGTTATCCATTTTTTTGACTTTCCTCTTATTGTGCAGTGGCCTGTATTGTTTCTACTATTCTTTTTGGTGGTTATGAGTCTCCTCCTTAGTAGGTGTCTTCTCTTCATTGCTTCGATGGGAACCACCATCAACACTGTTATCATCTTTTTCTACTTGCAAATGATTGTATTGAGCATTGATTCCATTGTTTCCTTGTCCCTTATCTTGGCCATCTCTAGTATCTTTTCCTGTGCCAGCGTTTCCACCTTGGTTAGCTAGTGGGTCTTCTTGGTTTTGTCCTTCAGGAAGCCGCTCTACCAGTGGAATGTGCTAATCTTTAAGCCACTCTGTGACAATGACATCCACATAATCATCAGTGATCATGGACCCTTATTTGTGTGCTTGCTTGGTCAGGTCCTTCTTTAGCTCCAAAATCATGTTATTCATGCCTACCTAGAAATTGATGAAGGCCATGTACCTATGCATCGTTGCAGCTGGAAGTCAGTGGGATCTTCTGATAACATCACGTAGTGGCTTGGCATGTAGAAATAATTTGATGTTATTATCCATTTGGTGGATGTTTTTTTTCTTGTCCTCCCACAGGTTCTGGTACTTTGTGTCTAGGAAAGGTAGTGGGACATCCATGGGTTCGTAATTTGGAGGGTTGGCTCACAAGGTGAATGATATGAGGATGAGTAGCTAGGAGTAGTGAAATTTGTACTTGGGGTCCTCCTGTGCCTGTTCTACGTCATCGATCAGTTCATTCAGCAATAAATGCAACCAATTGAAAGTCACACCTTGTGAGCATTGTTCTATAAGCTCTACCGCTCCAGCAGTGCATTCATTTGGCCTCATATTGTGCAACATCTTGTAGGACAGGATCCTTGTGGAAAATTACATGCTGGCTTTCTCGATATGAGGAATTGAGAATCCCCTACCCATGCACTGTAGATTATACTTCTGCTTCATTTTGGTGGTATCCTTTCCCTGGAGCAGATATGGTGCATGATCGTGTCCTTTCTTCGATAGTCCTGTGATCAACAAGATAAGCTCGACGTCGACCGGGTATGGATGATCGAGTCATAAGAACCCACTGTGGAAACACACCAGGACCTATTTCACATACGTGTTGGCCTGCAAGCTATGGCCAAAATGCACCATGAACAACAATTTAGTCCATCCTTCCTGTTCGGTGCCAATAGCCCACTTCATTAGCTTAAGAACCTTGGCCCCCCAGTCGGCTCGATCTGAATCGTGACCATGCAGTTCTTTCTTTCCAACCCTAGCTGCAAGCAAGTGCCATAATCCTCAAATCCAAACTAGGTTATCTTTGGAATTATGTCCATGAGTAGGGGTACGCGATCAGGGATCTACGGTGCTACCAAAATTGTGCGCGCTTTCATGGGAAGCATTACTGGCTCTGCCTCAGTTCTTCTTAGTCGGACATAGTGCAATAATATTTCTTCCTCCTCCTCAGTATTTGGGCCTCTGCGAGGTGGGGAGTCCTCCTTTATCATCTCTTCCTCCAGCACATCTTCCTCCATTTGTTCTTTCTTGGTTTTGTCCACAACGAACTTAGCCTTTTGTTTCCTTGTCATTCCTCGTTGGGACGATTCTTCAACCACTCTCTCCCCAGCCTGTCTCGGCTCTATTATAGGTTTTTTCAGCACTGGAATTGAGCCAAAGGTTGCAGAAGGCCCGCTTCCAGATAACAGCAGAACCACTTTCGAACAGAGAACTAGCCTTCTTCTCTTCCGAGAGGGATCTCTCACCAAATATTAACAATGCCATATATGTACAAGTGAAACTATAAATTGTTTGTAAAATTGGTTGAAACAAGACATAGAACCATTGGGTGATGGAGTCAATATGTGTAACATAAATAAATAGAAATTATGCAGGCGATTTCAACACAGAGGAAAGATAGCCATTCAATCACAGCCAAATTATAATTGTTTGGTGGAAAAGAAGAACATGAATAGACCATCAACACAAAGCATTGGAAAATGAATTCTGTATTAACTTTAGAAGAAAGCTTTGGTGAACATCTGAAACAACAGACAGAGCATAGCATGTATGAATTCCAAACTATTATACACTTATTTCAGACATGAAAGAAAACATAATGGAAAAGATAAACTGGAAAAACATTCACACGAGAAAGGAAGCAACAGACTGTAATACAAAAAACACATGAATTCCTGTGTAAAACGCTGACCTCGTCTCTACAAATTTATTAAAATACTCTTGAAACCATACATTGAAAAATTACATCAGTTCCAACCCTTTCTCCTTCTTCAGGAGGTATATTTGTAGCATTTTGGACTTCCTAGACCGACATCCAGGAATCAAAATTTGTTACAACTAAAAAAAACTTCTAACAAACTCGTAGGTGACATATCCACCACGATTTACATAAAAATTGGAAAATGAAATATGGATTGTAGGATAAAATATGCAAGAAAGTCTTCTATGTTTCCATTTGGTGGGTTACAATTGTACAAAGTTTTGGGAGAGGTGACCATCGGAAAACTTCCCGCATACTATCATTGCCACTTCTATGGATGCATTTTTAATTTGGCCAACCTGTATTGCTAAATGGCTCTCCATAATTTAGGACCAGGTAGAGTCTGCATGACCATGTCGAATTCTTACGCTTTGAGCTCCATCATTTCCGGGTACGAAGTTTCAGGGACTTCCGCACAGGTGGATTTAAAATCAAACAACAATTCAAATTCATTGGCCAACTTATCATAAATGATCTTTCATGACAATGATTGTTGCATATCTCCAAACTTGCTGTTGTCTAATTGGCATTGAACCCGATGCTCTCGATATTCCTTTTGGGACAATAAAGGACCCTTCTCTTCCCAGAAGAAAGGGATCCATCTGTCTACTAACGGTTTAAATAACCTGATAACCTCCTTGACTTTGTGTTCGATAACATATACTTTGGATCGTACCGTCTCGAGCATTCTATGTTTAGAAATTACCTTTCTAGCCCCAGAGACAACAACAACCCTTTTTTGGATACCATATCGATTGGAAAAATCATTTGAAAAGGAGCTTAGTAAAGCAATGACATTTTCTACTATTCCCATAGGTATTTTCTGTATTTCCCCTAATACCGCCAGGACCTTTTTCTTGGCCTCTAACATGGCATTTTCCTGGTCAAAACTTGTCAGCCTCTATAATGATCTGATCCTAGATTAAATGTCTATTGCCTTGCAAGGCAAGTTTACTGACCACCTGTTGGCTTAACTTAGCATTTTGTTGGATGAGTCCTTGGCATTTCTCTTCCATCTTTTCCTTTCCTTGTCTCTCCTTGCCTTCTTCCTTTTCTAGTTCCTCAATATGCTGCTTTAATTTAACAAGTTCTGTATCTTTCAGGCCTATCTAGGGCATTGCTCTAGGAAGAGAACCGGTGTCTATCTCTCTAACTACACCTACAGACTGAATTGCACTTTCAGCACTCCCACCTTGAATGTCCCTTTCTTTTATGGCTAATCTGGCTTTTAATTCCGCTTCATTTTTCTTCAAAATATGGATGTCTACTTCCCATTTCCTTTCCTTTTCTTTGAGATTTAGTAGCTTGGATTTGCAGTTGGTAAGCTCAACATTCAATGTTTCTTTCTCCTTTTCGAAATCAGCCAATTCTTCTGTCTGGGCGAGCTGGGTAGAAGGGATTTTCAATTTCTTTATTGGTGTATGGATCTCCTTTTCCTTATCATCGAGCAATTTTTGGGCCAAGAATCCTTTAAGTGCTGGTCCCTCTATTTGCATTTCTTCATTTTGCAAATTGTTGATTTGGTCCTTGAGGGATTTGTTCTCCACTCTTACCTTTCTCAAAATATTCAAAGTCTTTGTTTTACTTTCCTCTAGCTTGGACATCTGTATGGTGGCCTTAAGCAGTCTAGCATTCAATATGTCCTCGGTTTCTTTGTTGAGGTGTATTATGTCAGTAGTGGGAACCTTTGAGAGGTTCACACTAACCTATGACCTTATTTCCCATCGCCAAGGATAAGCTAAGGGTGTCAGTGGCATGATCCCTTACTGTCTTTAAAGCCATGCTTGGGTAAGGAAATTGTGTTGCCTCGTTGGATAGCTCTGCTGTCTCTTTGAAATTTTTATCAGCCCTTTCTTGGTGAGAGCCTAGATAGTCTTATTTGGATGCATGCCTGTTTGGAGTCTTCAGATCAAATACATATTCTTGGATTTCTAGTTTGGCTACCTCTGTCTCTTCTAGCTCTGATTTTTTCTCCATAGTCTTCTTCTTCATCTGTCCCTTTGTATTGCCCTTTTTAACCTACACTAACTGTTTCCCCTGTTCTATTTTTTGCCTTTTCGGCATGCTGGCCATGTCCACTTCTTCAGTATCCATAGTCTCTGGACCCCCTCTTTTAACTGAACTTGCTGAATACTTGACCAATGATGAGACCTCCTTGGCTATTGCAACTATTTTAGCCAATTCTCTTTGGGGAGAAGCTATTCCTAGAAGGTATGAGCCAATGTCTCATTCTATGCTGGTATCCATCGAGGCAAGATTAGGGAAATCATTGCAGTTTGTTGCTTCCCTAAGTTTGAGTATCTCAGTATGCTCAAAAGGTCTACACTTGTGAGCCTTCCTTCTCTTGGAAATTATTTGATGAGGGTCGTAGTTTATCGCTTGTCCCAAAGAAAACCCCATGTCACTGAGCAAGTTGGTAACCAGTGGAAAAGAAACTCTGATCCTGACTGTGTATGGTCTGACTTCCCAGGGGGAAAACCAAATTTGAGCTATTTTTATAGCACAAGAAGTGCTCTTCCTCAACAACGAGTCTTTGTCCGACCAATTCCACAGAGAAAACCCTAGTGGTTACAAACGTTGGTATAATGTGGGGATGATGTACAAAGCTATACAATCTTATGGTCGTTCCGAATTCTGTCAGGAACCAGTCCCCTATCTTCTTGCGATTTGACAATTGTAGCATTTGTCTCATCTCGGGAAACACCCTAGGTAACCTTTCCTGAAAGGAAAGGTCGTATATTTCCGCCATCAATTGGTTCATGAACTTACAATAGTCTGTGGCCATATCAACAGTGATTTCCAATTCAGGCACTTGCAGGTTTTCTTCGTTATAAGCTATAAGCATCCTCAACAAAAAGCACTGGAATCTGAAAACTTTAGTGTCGTGGAAATTCACTAACTAAGAACAGATGTTCTCAGCTAGGAATTCATCAAACTTATGACAACAAGACTGATAGGCTTGCCCAGGAAATTCAGGTTCGATCGGATAAGTACTCAAGATGAACAACAGACTCAATAATGACTCTAGGACATAGGAATTGATATCTAGAACTAGAAACTTACTGGCTAGGGATATACACCACTGAGTTTCTTCATTGAATTGGATAAGGTCTATAGGGTATGACAGGTCGATGGGTTCGCGATTAGGTTTAGAATAGGCCTTCAAGAAGGTTTCTTTACTTTCGTCGGTAGACTCTCTGAAGCAACGTATAATATTTTATTCTTGGTAGTTTTGGGATATATGGACAAACTCATCTGGGATGTGCAGGGTTTTGCAGACGATGGAAGCTTAGACTGAACAAAGGATTTTAGACTTTGATTTATTCATAATGACACCTTCAGTGACAGAGAAATTGTCTGCACACCATTCAAAAAACTCAGGGAAATGGGGGGTTTGGCCAATAGAGAAGAAATGGAAGAAGGATTTAAAAACACTACAGGTATCTCTACCTCGGTCCTTAAGGATTTCCAATTTACCTCTGGTGGTTTCAATGGCTTCTCTCACCAGGATGGTATCGAAAATATCAGCATTCTCATCTACCAGACTTTCTTCTGCCCTTTGACATGTGACCTCATGTTCTATATCATCTCTCACCCCTACCACTTCTACTACTCCTATCACATCCATTTTCAAATATCATTGAGGGGGTATCAGGGGCCTACCTTGCTTTATTGCATAGTCTCCTGGTTGGTTCGTGCTGGCACTCTGTATGTGGTTGGATATTCGACGAATTTGAGGTTTCAAAAAATACAAACCTTTCCAACTTCACGTGGACCATTTTATAGCTTTTTACATAGCATAACCTTCGTGCCCTTCCCAAGCGGCTCGCACCGTGGATATTACTCCTTGTGATCTGAGCTATTGGTATGTGATGTTCTTTATGCTACATATTTTCTTATCCCATGCATGTGCAGCTTAACTGTCGATCAAGATTGAGTTTTCTTCACAACCGTTGATCTAAGTGGACCCTACCACTCTTCACGATGTGAGGTTCTTGTCCCCTCCATGCTAGTTTAGATTGTGAAATGAACCACGACTACTGATCTCTCCCTCTGCTCTTGTAGTGACCGCCGATCTAAGCAACCTGTACCACTTTTTGAAATAGGAGACAATCACTGCTGCATCCTTGCTAATATGGGATGTGAAATCACTTACAACTGTGGATCTTCTTGGATCCCACCCTTGGCCATCAGATGCCTCCACCATTTAACCCATTTCATGATTTGGAAAAGTGGCTTTGGCCGAGCATGTTCACTGTGCAAATGTTTTGATGTTGTTGATATGCCATCCAATCAATCTCATCCTTCTATTATGACTCCCATTTAATGCCTTCAATGTGTCTGATGTTCTCTTCTTTACCTTGCATCCCCAATCCATGGATTGTCTTGCCGCTTCTGATATTCACTAGTACAGAGTGGGGATGCCAATTTAGGCTGTCCTTTCCTCCATTTACACCTTGGCCTATTCTAGTGGATGAAATTTATCTCGTATATGTCATCAGCCCCCCTCCAAACACTAGGTTTCCTTCCCAACACCTCTTGACAAGGCCAAACTTCCCATATATCTCTTAACAACTGGCTCCATGAGGGATGCTATCCTCCCAACGAGGTAGCAAAGAACCCATACACTAGTCGCCTTATCCATTTAAAAAATCCTTTTATTTTAGTTTTTGAAAGAAAACATAGTTTGAAAGAATGGTTACCTCTTCTGATCTTAGGACCTTCTCCATGGGCTTCAATCTTCTGATTCACCATCCGTACTGATTAACACATAAAACATATTTACACTATGATACATGGACCTTAGTCCCTTTACTCCAGGTAACGTTTCGGGAACCTCCCATTCACTGTGCCTCCTTCGTACTATGACCCATCTGGATACTATAGAATGAAGGCATTGTCTGCTCCGTGTGCCGCAATAAGGTATGGGCCTACCCACAAGTGGTCGAATTTTCCATGTTTACCTTTTTCTTCATGCGGGGCATCCCATTTCAACACCAGGCCATCGACTTGGAAAACATCTTCCTTTATTCTCCTGTTGAAGGTATTCTTCATCTTCTCCTGGTGTATCTAGACTTTATCATAAGCCTTGTCCCTTACTTCATTCAATTCAATAATCTGGTTGATCCTTCTTTGAATTTGATTAGTCTCATCCAATGGGTCCCGTAACAATTTCATGATTAGAACACCCAAAGAGGCAGGGAAAATTACCTCGGTTTGCATATACAAACTGAAACGGTGACATACCGATGGCCCTGTTTGTGCTGATTCTGTCTGCCCACAAGGCATATTTCAAATTCATGTGCCAAGCCTTCTTGTTATCCTCCAACAGCTTCTTAATAATCCTCACAAGACTTTTGTTAGAGGATTCTGCCAGTTCGTTTCCCTATGGGTAATAAGTTGTAGAGTGATTTAGGATTATGTGGTATTTATGGCAAAAATTGATCATATTCTTGGACTTAAACGCAGATGCGTTGTCTGTCACAATTCACTTAGGGCATCCGAATCTTGCCAAAATATTATCTTCTAAGAAATCCATTATTACTTCTTAAGTAGCCCTTCTGGTGGGTATGTCTTTCATCCACTTCATGAAGTAATCGGTGGCAGTTAGAATCCACTTATGTTGCCCCGAGGAGTTTGGGTTTATCTCTCCAATGAAATCTAACCCCCACTGCTGGAAATGAGCTTCCACAGATATAGGGTTGAGGGGAAGTGAAACCACTTTTCTTTTCCCTTAAAAAATTTGACACTAGTGGCATTTAGTCGTTTCCTTATAGACATCTGAGAACAATGAAGGCCAATAAAATCCTGCCCTCATAATTTTATTTGTGGTTACCTTCCAGGAATGATGTCCTCCACCATCTCCTTCCTGAAATTCCTTTGCTATATGTTGAGCTTTGTTTTCCAGAAGACAATTCAGGAGTATTCCCCTGGGTTCTTTCCAGTAAATATATCGTTCTATGATGAAAAATTTCACAGCCTTCAGTTTCACGGATCTAGCTCTGGTTTTTCTTAGCGCTGCAGGAGGTTGTAAATTCTGCAATACAAAAATAATGTCAGCATACCAAGGAGATGCAGAGAAATCAGGCTTCACTTGCACCTCCGCCTCTACCCGATCATATTGACAAGCTAGAAAATTCCACTGCAGAGAGTCATGAAGGGAATCCATCATCATTTATCTAACCCTTATCCTTTGATCAATTTTGTGGGCTTGATGTCTATGTCATATTCTAGAAGCACTGCAACCCATTTAGTTCTCTTTCCCTCCAGATCCTGCTGTGTAAGTATGCTTTTCACTACGCTGTTGGGTACATAGGAAATTATGTGGGAATGCAGGAGGTAGATTCTGAAATATTTCCAAGGGCTTAACCAAAGTGTAGGCTTGTTTTTCCATTATACATTTCAATTCTCCACCCCTCAATATTTTACTAAATAATGCTATAGGCTGTTCTTCACCAAGATCATTTTTTTGCAGCAACACGACCGCCATAGTATGCTCTGAAGCATACGAGAACACTAAGAAATCTTTCTCAAAATATGGAATGACCAGTACAGGAGCCTCCAAAATGGCCTATTTTATATTTTTGAAAGCCTTCTTGGATTCCACCATCCATTTTATTTCGTGATCTTTCCTCATCATATAAGTAATATCCATCAAGATTTCAGTGAAGCTAGGGATAAATATCCTCAAGAAGTTGACTTGACCGATGAAAGGCTGTATTTATTTCTTGCTCCTTGGTTCCTCTACTCTTAAGATGCCCTTTACCCTATCTGGATCGATCTTGATTCCTTCCTTTGAAATTATGTGCCCCAACAACTTTCTTTCTTCTAGAGCGAAGTTTGACTTTATAGGGTTTAATGAGATGCCATACTTCCTACAATTAATGAAAATCCTTTCTAAATGCCTGAAATGATATTTATCCCACCTGGAGTATACAGTAATGTCATCCATGTATATCACCACAAATTTGTCTCTTTCATCTGCAAAAGCAATATCCATGGCACGTTGGAAATTTTCTCCAATTTTCATTAACCCAAATGACATCTTTGAGTACATGAATGTACCCCAAGGTGTGGTGAAAGCGGTTTTTTTTTGGTTTTAAGGTAGCACCTTTACCTAATTGTAACCAAAAAAACCATCCATAGTGGATATCCTTTCTGAGCCTACCACCCTCTGCAGGATTTGGTCCATCTTTGGCAGTGGGTAATTGACTTTCAAAGAAACTTTATTTAAGTTTATGAAATCTACACATAACCTTGTCTCCCCATTCTTTTTCTGAACAGGAACCAAATTGGCTACCCATCTCAAAAACCTCAGAGTCACAATTATCTTTGCATCAAACAACATTTTCACTTCCTTTTCAATAATGGGTACTAGCTTCGGATTGATCCTCCTCAGTTTCTACTTGAATGGATTCTCCCCGGGTTTAATCAGGATAGTATGCTGTATGATGGAAATGTCATACTGTTTGAGATCTTCATAACTCCATGCAAACACATCTATGTATTTCTTCATTAGATTCACATACTCTTCTTTTTCTTTAGCGTGCAATTTCTTGGACAACTTTATAGTTTTTGGGTTACTTTCGGTGCCAATATTTATATCTTCGACGGCGTCTGCGGCAGGCTCGAGCTTCGTATTTATGTCTATGTCATTCTGGTCAAAAAGGGGAATCTAAGGGGATCAAATCTCTAGGAATATGATAGCTTTTCAACTAGAATATATCCCTACCTCCCAAAGTGTCTTTTAGTTTCCCCACCCCGGCGGCCTCTTCCCCTTCCTCTTCAACATCTAGGAAATTCTCATATTCAACGTCATCCTCATCTATGCGGGTGTTTACAAACTCACCGGACAGCTCCAGAAATATCTTAATCTACTTATCATCTTCAAAAACTTGCAAATATCTAGTGTTGTCTGGTATACAAGATCTATTCACAATATCTACTTTGTATTTCCTTTTCCCTGCTGTAGGGGCCTCAAATTTTCTAGCGGCAGTCGCGAGAGAGTCCACCACCGTATTCTCATATCTAGGGATCACTTGGATTGTGTGTTCAGTGAAGTAATTTCCAAACATGTCCCACAACTCATTTAGGTAAGCTCTCATTCTTGGATGTCTAGTTTGGTAGCTGTCATTCACCTGATTCACTACAACCTTTGAATCTCCAAAAATTTGGACCCTTTTAGCTCCTAAATCCTTTAGCGCATGTAGGCCCAACAACAAGGACTCATACTCAGCTACATTGTTAGAGCATTCAAAAACCAAGTTATAAGAATAAGCTTTGGTATCCCTAATGGGGGATATTATGTACACACCTGCGCTAGCACCCGCTTTAGCCACCGAGCCATCAAAATACATCTTTCATTGTCCTTCATCCTTCTACTTTCTTTCCAAATCTTCCAGTTCTATAGTCTCTTGTTTATCCTTTTTACCTTTCCGCGGCACAATGAATTTTGAGTTGCAAGGAGATATAGCATTAAAGAAGACAAACGACCCCAAGTCTGTGTCGACGGCATAAACATGATGGATGTTAGGATGAGCTTGACTGCTCACGATGTAAGGCAATATTTTCTCACTGTATAACCTTTTGTTTTCATTCTAAACATGAATTATTGCATAGGGCATGTCCATTTGTAGGCTACACTTCAGCTTTGAAGTCCAAGATCTTGACAGCAAAATACCAAACTTCGGAGGAATATCGGCCACAACAACATCCATGACCACAATTTTAGATGGCAACTTATTTAAAGATACCACCATGTCTTTGATCAATCCCAGACATTTTACCCTTTTAGAATCAAAGGAATACAGGTCTTTATAAGGCCTTGTAATCTCCAATCCCAGGATCTCCACCACTCCCTTTGGCATCGGATTATGTGAGGCTCCTGAATCCAGCATCGTATTGTGTAACACCATATCATGTACATTCAAGCTCATGTGAAAGGGTGGCACTTCCTCGTGTTCGCTATCCACGTTGTCAATCTTAGATCCCAGAATAATAGTAGGGTTGTCTTCAGTCAGCTCTAAGATATCTGGGTGAGCTTCTCCTTGATTTGCAATCATCTTTGTGATAGTGTCCCTGTATTCCCGATTCCTCAATAATTCATTTAAAGGAATTGAAACCTTCATCTTAGCTAGCTCATTTTGGAGGTTAATCATGGGAGGGGTTTTTCCCAGCTCGATAGGTGCTGTTTTCTCCAACTCCTTGACATTACTAGTCTCTTTTTCCACCTCCCTAGATGCTACCGGCTCCTTTTGTTTGTCATTTCATTTCCTTGGGCCGTTCTGACTTCAAGAAGGTTGGTTTGGGTTTAACCCGCCTTTGTTTATAGCAACATCCCTACTTCTTAACTTGATCTTCCTGACATCATCTATAGCATGCATATACCCCTTATGATATTGCTCCAATTTCTTTGTGAGGGTCTTATCATCCACTTGTGTGAACATGTCATGTTCCTCCTCAGTTAAGTAGATATCAGAGTCTAAATCACCGAAATGATGGATATGATCTTCGACAGCCACATAGTTTTCAGGGAAAGGAGGCCTAATTGGCTGCTCTTCTTGGTTTCTTAGATTCCTCACATCCCTTGGTCTAGGTTGAAGTGGGGGAGGAATCGGCCTCCTAAAATTGGGATTCCTTATCTAAGGTTCATTCTACTCTCGATTTGTTGGCTTGGCCTCCACCGTTAGCATGTCCATCAATTTTTCCATAGTTTTGAGCATCATTTCGAATTTTATATCATTGGATGAGGAGGCAGAAGCAGTGGGGTGTGTCTCTTCTCTACCTTTCCTTCTGTCAATCTCCGCCCTCGATTTTTTTTCCCACATGCCATCATATTGGCCTCTACTTCTTGGGAATTAGTGAACATAGCCAGGAGGGTGTTTGACTTTCTTTCTCTCAATAACAAAGCAAAATCATTGTCAAATGCATCAGTGTAATGAAGTTTAGCCGCCCCGGGTGAAGGTTTGATATCAGCAGGTATCGATTTGTAGACTTGCATGAATCTACTTGAAAACTCATGGACCGACTCAAAACCTCCTTTGTTGAGATTGTTGTATTGAGACAGGACTTGTAACGGGCTTTGTTTATCATCCCATCTTTCTAGAAATATGGTTTGAAAACCATCAAAACTACGGATAGACTTAGGTGGAAAATCTTTGTACCACTTCTTGGCTTCCCCAGACAAACTCTAAGCGAACAACCGCATTTTGAAATATTCATCATCCACCTCTTCTAGGTCGATGAAATCATTAAACTTACCCACATGGTATCTCACTGAGACATTCCCGTCCCCGTCATAGAGTACAATTCTTTGGGCGAAGTTCAAGGGGAGGTCGTGCAAAACTAGAGGTAGGGATAATGGGGAAAATATAGAAGCAGCCATCGGGGTAGGTCGATTGGGAGTAGACTGGGGGTTAGGAAAATGGGTGTTCTAAAAAATAGGGCCTGTCTCTTCAGCTTTCGTCGAGGTCTCTAGGTTCAACCACAAAGAATCAAGCAGATAGGATTGCAGTATATTAGAGCTAACCCCCACTTTCCTTGGTTTGGATTCAAATTTAGATTTGGTTAGTATTATTTCAGCTCTAAATTCCCATTTAGATTCTTCTATTCCATACAAATATTGAGATGATGATGTACCAAACAACGAAAAATCCACTTTCTCTTTATTTCTATTTCTAAGTATTTTTTCTGGATTATCCACACTTTGCAAATTTTTGGGATCAGGGTTACCTCTCATGTGGATCCTTCTGGAATCCAGGATACCTAGTGTGATACTAGTTGAAGTGGGTGTGGAGTTGACAGTACAAATATACAAGCTTCTTGCGAATGCATAAATTTCTATTTGGCCCCAGAAATCTCTTTCCTGAAATCGTGCAGTTCTTGTCGTTCCTCCAGGGATAATCTTCGACTTGTCCCCGACAATGGTGCCAGTTTGTTAGCACTAAAATTGAGCCAAAGGCTATGGAAGGCTCGCTCCCATGTAACAACAGAACCACTTTCAAAGAGAGGACTGGCCTTCTGCTCTTCCGAGAGGGATCTCTCACCAAATATTAACAATGCCAGATATGTACAAGTGAAACTATAAATTGTTTGTAAAATTGGTTGAAAAAAGACATAGAACCATTGGGCGATGGAGTCAAGATGTGTAATAGAAATAAATATAACTTATGTAGGTGATTTCAACACAGAGGAAATATAGCCATTCAATAATAGTTAAATTATAATTGTCTGGTGGAAAAGAAGAACATGAATAGACCATCAACACAAAGCATTGGAAAATGAATTCTGTATTAACTTTAGAAGAAAGCTTTGGTGAATATCTGAAACAACAGACGGAGCATAGCATGTATGAATTCCAAACTGTTATACACTTATTTTAGACATGAAATAAAACATAATGGAAAAGATAAACTAGAAAAACATTCACACAAGAAAGGAAGCAACAAAATGTATTACAAACAACACATGAATCCCTGTGTAAAATGCCGACCTCGGCTCTACAAATTTATTAAAATACTCTTGAAAGCATACACTACAAAATTACATCGGTTCCAACCCTTTCTCCTTTGTTCGGGATATATATTTATAGCATTTTGGACTTCCTAGACTGACATCTAGGAATCAAAATTTGTTACAACTGAAAAACAACTTCTAACAAACTCCTAGGTGACACATCGACCATGATTTACATAAAAACTAGAAAATGAAATATGGATTGCAAGAGAAAATATGCACAAAAGTCTTCTATGTTTCCATTTGGTGGGTGACAGCTGTATAGAGTTCTGGGAGAGGTGACCATCTGAAAAATTCTCACGTACTATCATTGGCACTTCTATGGATGTGTTTTGAATTTGGTTGACCTGTATTGTTGAATGGCTCTCCATAAGTGAGGACCAGGTAGAGTCGCCATGGCCATGTCGAATGCTTGCACTTTTAGCTCCATTATTTTTGGGTACGAAGTTTTAGGGACTTTGGCATAGGTGGCTTTCAAATCAAACAACATTTCAAATTCATAGGCCAACTTATCAAAAACGATATTTCCTAACAATGATTGTTGCATGTCTCCAAACTTGTTGTTGTCTAATCGGCACTGAACCAGACAGTCCCGATATTCCTTTTGGGAAATAAATGACCCTTCTCTTTCTAGAAGAAAGGGATCCCTTTGTCTACCAGCAGTTTGAATAACCTGATAACCTCCTTCAATTTTGTGTTCGATAACATCTAGTTTGGTGCATACAGTCTCTAGCATTCTATGTTTAGAAATTACCTTTATATCCCTGGAGACAACAACAACCATGTTTTGGATACCATACCGATTGGTGAAATCGTTTGACAAGGATCTTAGGAAAGCAATGGCATTTTCCGTTGTTTCCACAGGTCTTTTCTGCATTTCCTGTAATACTGTTAAGACCTTTTTCTTGGTCTCTGTCATGGCGTTTTCCTGATCTTCAATGAAATCTAGATAAGGTCAGAAATTGTCAGCCTCTATAATGATCTGATCCCAGATTAAATTTCTACCACCCTGCAAGGCAAGTTTACCGACCACCTGCTGGATTAACTTAGCATTTTGTTGGATCAGTCCTTGGCATTTCTCTTCAATCTTTTCCTTTCCTTGTGTCTCCTTGCTAATTTCCTTTTCTAGTTCCTCAATCCGTTGCTTTAATTTAACAAGCTGTGTGTCTTTCATGCCTATCTGGGACATTGCTATAGAAAGAAAATCGGTGTCTATCTTTCCATCTACACCTATGGACTGAATTTCACTTTCATCACTCCCACCTTGAAGTTCCCTTTATTTTATGGATAATCTGGCTTTTAATTCCACTTCATTTTTCTTCAAAAGCTAGATGTCTGCTTCCCACTGTCTTTCCTTTTCTTCGAGCTTTAGAAGCTTGGATTTGTAGTAAATAAGCTCATCGTTCAATGTTTCTTTCTCCTTTTTGAAATCAACAAATTCTTTTGTCTCGACGAGCTGGGTAGCAGGGATTTTCAATTTCTTTTTTAGTGTCTGGATCTCCTTTTCCTTATCATCGAGAAATTTTTGGGCCAAGACTCCTTTATGTGCTAGTCCCTCTATTTGCATTTCTTCATTTTTCAAATTGTTGATTTGGGCCTTGAGGGCTTTGTTCTCCACTCTTACCTTTCTCAAAATATTCAAAGTCTTTGTTTTACTTTCCTCTAGCTTGGACATCTGTATGGTGGCCTTATGTAGTCTAGCATTCAAGATGTCCTCGGTTTCTTTGTTGAGGTGTATTATGTCAGTAGTGGGAACCTTTGAGAGGTTCATACTAACCTCTCACACCTTATTTCCCATCTCCAAGGCTAAGCTAAGGGTGTCAGTGGCATGATCCCTTATTGTCTTTAATGCCACATTTGGGTAAGACAACTGCGTTGCCTCATCGTATAGCTCTGCCGTCTCTTTGAAAGTTCTATCAGCCCTTTCCCAGTAAGAGCCTAGCAAGTCTTCTTTAAATGCATGCTTGTTTGGAGTCTTCCCGTCAAATACATATTCTTCGATTTGTAGTTTGGCTGCCTCGGGCTCCTCTAGCTCCTCTTTTTTCTCCATAGTCTTCTTCTTCATCTGTCTCTTTGTATTGTTCTTTTTAACCTACACTAACTTTTTCCCTTGTTCTATTTTCTTACTTTTGGGCATGCTGGTCGTGTCCACTTCTTCAGTATCCATAGTCTCCAGACCCCCTCTTTTCACTGAAATCGCTAAATAGCTGACCAATGATGAGACCTCCCTAGATATTGAAACTATTTTAGCCATTTCACTTTGGGGAGAAGCTATTCCTAGCAGGTATGAGCCAGTTTCTTGTTCTATGATGGTATCCATCGCAAAAGGATTAGGGAAATCATCCTAGTTTGCTGCTTCCTTGAGTTCAAGTATCTTAGTGTGTTCCAAAGGTCTGCACTTGTGAGCCTTCCTTCTCTTGGAAATTATTTGATGAGGGTCGTAGTTTGCCACTTGTCCCAGAGAAAACCCCATTCCCTTAAGCAAGTTGGTAACTAGTGGCAAAGAATCTCTACTCCTGACTGCTAATGGTCCCACTTCCCAGGGGAAAACCAAATTTGAGCTCTTTTTATAGCTCAAGAATTACTCTTCCTCAACAACGAGTCTTTACCGGACAAATTCCATGGAGAAAACCTTGGCGGTTAGAAAAGATGGAAAAATGTAGGGTTGATGTACAAAGCCATATAATCTTATGGTCATTTCAAATTCTATCAGGAACCAGTCCCCTATCTTCTTTCTATTTGACAATTGTAGCATTTGTATCATCTCAGGCAACACCATAGGTGACCTTTCCTGAAAGAAAAGGTCGTATATTTCGGCCATCAATTGGTTCATGAACTTACAATACTCCGTGGCCATATCAACAGTGATTTCCAATTCAAGCACTTGCAGGTGTTCTTCGTTATAAGCTATAAGCATCCTTAGCAAAAAAGAATGGAATATGAACACTTTAGTGCCATGGAAATTATCTAACTAAGAACAAATGTTCTTGGCTAGGATTTCATCAAACTTAAGACAACAAGACTGATAACATTGCCCAGGTAATTCAGGTTCATCCAAACAAGTACTCAAGACGAACAACATACTCAACAATGACTCTGGGACATAGGAATCGGTATCTAGACCTAGAAATTGACTGGCTAGGGATATACAACACTGAGTTTCTTCATTGAATTTGCTAAGGTCTATAGGGTATCACAAGTCGATGGGTTCACCATTGGGTTTAGAATAGGCGTTCAAGAAGGTTTCTTTACTTTCGTCGATAGACTCTCTGAGGCAACGCATAATATTTTCTTCTTGGTAGTTTTGGGATATATGGACAAACTCGTCTAGGATGTGAAGGGTTTTGCGGACGACGGAAACCTGGACTGAACAAAGGATTTTAGACTTTGACTTATTTATAATGACACTTTCGACGACAGATAAATTGTTTGCACACCATTCGACAAGCTCAGGGAAATGGGGGGTTTGGCCATTAGAGAAGAAATGGAAGAAGGATTTAAAAACACCATAGGTATCTCTACCTCGGTATTTAAGGGTTTCCAATTTACCTCTGGTGGTTTCAATGGATTCTCCCACTAGGATGCTATCAAAAATCTTGGCATTATCATCTACCAGACTTTCTTTGGCCCTTTGACATGTGACCTCAGGTTCTATATCATCTCTCACCCCTACTACTTCTACTACTCCTATCACATCGATTTTCAAATAGAGTTGAGGGGGTATCAGGAGCCTACCTTTCTTTGTAGCACAGTCTCCTGGTTTTTCCGTACTGGCGCTTTGTATGTGGTTGGATATTCAGTGGCTTTGAGGTTTCAGAAAAGACAAACCTTTCCAACTTCACGTGGACCCTTTTATAGGTTTTTACATAGCATAACCTTCACGCCCTTCCCAAGTGGATCACATTGTGGATATTACTCCTTGCGATCTGAGCCGTTGGTATGTGAGGTTCTTTATGCTACATCTTTTCTTATCTTGTGTGTGTGCAGCTCAACAGTCGATCAAGATTGAATTTTCTTCACAACCGTTGATCTGATTGGACCCTACCACTCTTCGCGATGTGAGGTTGTGGTCCCCTCCGTGCTAGTTTAGAATGAGGAATGAACCACGACCATTGATCTCCCTCCGCTCTTGTAGTGGCTATTGATCTGAGAGACCTGTACCACTTTTCGCAATCCAAAATCATTGCCATGTCCTTGCTAATCTGGGATGCAAAATCACTTATAATTGTGGATCTTCTTGGATCCCACCCTCGGCCGTTAGATGCCTCCACCTTTTAATCCATTTCGTGATTTGGAAAAGTGGATTTGGCCGAGCATGTTCACCATGCGAAATGTTGTGATGCCATTGATATGCCATCTGATCAATCTTAGCCTTCTATTATGACTCCCATTTAATGCCTTCAGTGCATCCAACGTTCTCGTCTTTACCTTGCATCCCTAATCCATGGACTATCTTGCCGCTTTTGATATTCACTACTCCAGAGTGGGGCTTCCAATTTACACTGTCCTTTCCTCCATTTCCACTGTAGCATATTCTAGTGGCTGAATGCTATCTCGTATATGCCATTAGTCCCCTTGCAAACACTAGGTTTCCTTCCCAACACCTATTTACAAGGAAAAACTTCCCATGTATCTCTTATAATAAAAAATTTAATAAAGTGTTAATAGGTTGTGCAGGTGCAGTTGGTGGGTTCTAAACAGGGTTCAACACAGGGCGCAAAATAAGGGGTGGAACAAGGGTCGGAGTAGGCTTCTTTCTTGTTTGTGCCATCGGGTGGAGTTCTTGTTCTGGCTATTGCACTTCAGGTGAGTCGATCTCTTCTTCAATTAGACAGCCTGAGGGGATAGTCAGTTTGGATAGCTCACTTTCACTAGAGATCTTTATTACAATGGGTGTCGGCTCTTACTCTATTGTAGACTTCAGCTTTGGTTCTCTTGGATCTCTGTGTGTGCGTAAAAGACTGTTTAATGGTGAAGACTTGTATTTAAACTCACCTATGTGTCCTACAGTCATCATACGATGGGAGGTCGAGGTCTAATCGATCACATGGGATTCTTGGCCAATGCATTTCTTCATTAAATCAGGAACTCGAGTGCTTCTATGTACCTATCAGCATAGTTATGGAAGTTATGTTGAGGAGGATTGATGGGACCAAAAAGAATGACATCATTCTCCTTGTATTTCATTGTATTTCATCGAATTATTGACTCTTAGCTGTCATTACTGCCTCAATCTTTTCCATATATTTTCACTATTGTCAGTCATCCTTTCATTCCCACTTTTTCCATCACTTTCCACCTTTTCCGATGCTTTGCACTTTTTCCTGCTCTTTTAGCTGGTTCCACCGCATACGTGCAACAGAATAGTTTCCACTTCTTCACTTCTCTTTTTGTTTTCATGCGCAGTGCGATTCTAGATAGGTATGTTATGACCATCATAGTATGGTTTTAGGAGACTTCCATTCACCATAGTTATGACATAAGTTCCATATAGTATTTGTAGTTTTACTGTGCCCACATCAGTGATGTGCGTGATCACATATGGCCCCAACCAATGCATCTTTAGGTTCCCTAGGTGTTTGAAAAATTTGTTGCTGCAACACAAGTCCTCTGAATTTGAATGGTTTGACCTAGATATGGAAGTCATGCTAGGATTTTTGTCTCTACTTCTCAACTATATGATGAAATCTTGCGATGAAGTGTTCCTCTTTCATATAAATGAACTACGACAACCTCTGTTTGATAGCATCTCCGTTAGCGCAACAATCTGTAGGCTGGGTACAAAGCACTCCATTTCAACAAAAACTTGCTATCAATATACCAGTATGAATGGGGTGTGCCCTATTAGTCATTTGCAAGTTTTGTGATATTCTCATAGCACAACTGATACTTTCTGATCTCAATCATCTCGGTGCGCATTGCATACCTTATTCAATGCATTTTCTAGGATATTGTTAAAAGATTCGACCATTCCATTTGTCTGAGGATGATAGGGTGTTGTCTTCTTATCCTAGATTTGAAACTCTACAGTAAGATAAGAAATCATTTTGTTAACAAAATTCATACCTTGGTAGCTCAGTAGAATTTTCAGGCATCCAAATGTAGTCACCACATTTCCAAATAAACACTTTGTTGTAGTCGTAGCAATGCAATATTTAACAGGCACGACTTCAAACCATCGAGGTAAATAGTCTGTCACAGTGATAATGTAGCGTGTGCCAATATTTTTTCCTGGAGGACTAATTAGACCCACAAAATCAACAACCCATTTGTTTAAGGCTTGCAGTGTTATCGGTGGTGTAAGCAGAATCTCGTCGCAGCACGATGGTTTCCCTGTTCACTGGAAGATATCACAATGCGTACAGAATATTTTACTATCCATGTGTATGGTTGGCCACCATATTCCTTCCTGTAATATCTTTCACATGGTTTCTTTTCCTGTGTAGTGTCCTCCTGTGACACCAACATGTGCTTCACTCATAACCCAAGGTCGCTCATTATAAAAAAATCATCGGCACAATATTTCATCTGCGCCCAACTTGTAGAGGTGTCCACCAATCAATATGAAGTCCATAGCTCTGACGACCAAGTGTTTCTTCTGATTAGTGGAGAATCCTGGAGGCACATAGCCTGTACTAAAAAAGTGGATGATTGCATTAAACTCCTTCTTCTGATCTTCCGTCATAGTGAGCGTAAACAGTTGCATGTTGGGAAAATTATCTTCTAGGCTGGTTGGCTCTTCACCAGTTTCTATCCTTGACAGGTGGTTTGGCCCAACATTCAATCCACCAGGTTTGACAATGACCTCAATATCAAATTCTTGAAACAAGAGAAGCCATCTACAGATCTCTCCCCCCCCCCCAACACTGCCTTGTTGACTAGGTATTTCAACATTGAATGATTAGTGTACATCTGAAAATGTCCACCCAACAAGTAGTGTCAGAAATTTTGAAGCACATAGACCATAGCAAGGCCTTCTCTTTCCATTGTTGTGTAGTTGTTTTTCGTCATTGTTAGTTTTCTGCTAGCAAAAGCAATAGGGTGGTCAAGCGCACCCTCTCTTGGTTGTGTCAATACTATGCAGAGCGCGAGAGATGACGCGTCGACATGAAAATGTAACTCTTTCTTCCAGTTGGGGAACATAAGTATTGGCGCAATGGACATCTTGTTCTTTTATTTGTCTAATATTTCTTGGCAAGTTGGTGTCCATTTAAAATTTGCATCTTTCTTCATCAATTTTTCCAAAGGTACAGTGATCTTTGCATACCCTCTAATGAATTCCCTATAGCATCCTGTACATCCTAGTACTTATCCGATTTGAGTGACGGATGTAGCTGGTGGTAAGTCAAGAATAATCACAACTTTTGTTGGGTTGACCAAAATATCATTGCGACATACGACGTGACCCAACAACACACCAAATAGTGCACAGAAGATACATTTCTTACAATTGAGCACGATCTAATACGGGAGACAGTGGCCTAGAATCATGCACAGACTCTCAATATGGTCTCTTGCTAGATCAAACACAGTCCAATCATCAAAGTAGACCTCAAGAAATTTATGAATAAAATCTTTAAAAGTAGAGACTACTATTCTTGAGTCCAAAGGACATTACCATGTACTAGTAGCAACCCCATTATGTGATGAAGGTCATTTTGTGGCAGTCCTTCTTTGCGATTCTAACTTGATGATAGCTAGAGAAGCCATCGTTGAATAATAAATCTCTTTTCATCCGACACTTTCAAGTACTTCATCTGTAAATGGTGTTGGAAATGGATTGTGGAGGCATATATTGTTCGAATTTCTTAGGTTGACACAGATCCTCACTTCACATGTTGTTTTATTATCCTAGATCACTATAGGGCTGATCAACTCTGATTCCCCTATAGGTTCAATGATTCCTGCGTCGAGCATGAGATCCAATTCTTCTTTTACCTTCTCTTTATATCTTGGATTAAGTCTATACGAGCGCTGTTTATTGGGTTTTAGCATCTGGTCGCAAGGGTATTTTCATCTCCCCTAGGTCATCAACTATTCCATTCATATCTAAGAAATTGGTCAGGAATAGATCCTGATAATCATGCAACAAGTCTGTGATCTTTGCGACTGTCTCTTCATCCCAATAATCTCCTATATTGGAAAACTTTGGGTTCTCTGGCGACCCAATGTTTACTTTCTTTATTTTCAATGGCTTAAGGAATTGGTCACTTGAAATACCACTTCCTTCTACTGCGTGCATGCCCTCTGATTGTGGTATGTTTATGTTAGTCGGATCATCATCTAGGTCTCTAGCTAGATTGTAGAAATCCATCCATTGTTGAATGGTCGCACTTCCTCTTTGATAGGAATTTCAACAAATATCTTCTCCTTTATCATTTAAAGTCCAACATTAGCTGTAGGTTGCTCATCAACAAATTCAATTTTTTCCTAAACTACTTAGTGAGCCCTTCCCAATCTTGGGTTCCTTGTCGCAACTCCATAGATGCATACCACGTTCTAGGTGTCATTTCCAATGTATTAATGAAATCATGGACCCATTCCTATTGCGGGTATTCTGCAAATATGGTGCGACACTAATTTATGTACTGTTCATGTCTTGACAATCCGATGTATTTGTGTCTTATGGTGGTGACTTCTTCGTTGAACTTGACTTCCATCAACCTTTTGCATTGTGGCCATTCTGTTATGAACTGCTTGTGTGTACCCCATCATCTAGCAGTCAGAGCCTTCAGTACATGGTCTAACACAGATAAGAACTACGAATCTATTACAAGTCCTTTGAACTCACTTAAGAAGGTTGCAAGGTTAGGCACACCCTCATATGTGGGAAAATATCGTAGCTCGTTCTCCACCCATTACATAGATCTTGTAACTATGGCACACATTCTCATAGAGACCTCATGTAGCCTATTTTTGTAGTTCTCAAACGCCTCCCCTTAGTCAGATGTACAGGAACTAGCACTATTCCAACTTAGGTTTCCATCCGCTGTCGGATTAATATACTCTTCTTGCATGGCAGTGACATTGTAGATCTGGTCGAGATAGTCACCATGTCCCTCATTGTAGACAGGCTCTACATATCTCTGTCCTTCCAATGGGTCAATGGGTGACACTACTCTCATCTCATTATCCTCAAATGAGAGGATCATTTTCTAGAAATTTATAATTGTATAATTGTCTATGGCCCATTCTATCCCCAACAGTGTGGGATATCGATTCATATCATCAACAATGCTAATGACTTCAAAGTCCACAAATGTGCACAACCCTTGAATGTTGACAGGGAATTGACTCATTCTACAAATTGGTAGAACCTTCTCCTGATTTGCAAGTTGCAGTTGGATAGGAGACCAGTCCAAGCACATCTTTCCTATACTTTCCCAAGTTTGTTGCATCAAAATATTGAAATTAGATCCCAAGTATAAAATGATATAATCCATGTCGTAATCCCCTATCTGTGTAGTCATTCTTAACTCATGTCTAGTTTTAAATTTATTGCTAACCTGGTTGACTTTCTTTTTAGGATGCGGCTCTACTAGTGTTTCTTCTATCAGTTCTTGTAGTTATGTGATAACATCTTTATCTTGTATTGATGCTAAGAAAATTGACAGAAACGACTTGAGCTTACTAACCTTTTGTGGATTCTTCTTCTGAAATATCTGCTAAAATCTTGCAGGCATCTCCCTAGCTTCTTATGATGTCGATGGTTCTTCTCGATCCACAAACTCATGTTGCATGTCCATGAATGCTTGCGTCTATTTCTGGATTTCAAATGGTACCTTCTTGTGCGTTGTGGATCGTACCTGTGGCTGCAGTTGTTCTTGTAGGGTTTCTTGATCAACTCTAGTTGCGGCACCTCCCCGTGTTATCAAAATGACATTCGTGTCTCTTATATCAGCAACAATCATCTAAACATTCAAGTTAGGATTCAGGTTTGGGTTCAGTTTCTACGTGGGTTTAGGACTTGTGATGGTTCTATCCTTCCCCTTTGCGATCAACTAGGGACATTGCTCCACATTATGTTCCTGTCCCTTATAGTATGAACATGTCTTCGCAAGTTCCAAGAAATCTCTGGCATAGTGACTTGGTTTTCCAAAGTTATACCATGTAACCTAAGCTCTTAATATACCAAATCCCCCTCCTCCTCCTCTTTGTATGAATTTTCCACCACCCCTTCCTTGAGGGTGTGGTTGCTGCTGGGGGTACTAATTCTAATGATATTGCAGCTGATAGTGATTCTACTGCGCATATGGTGCATAATGAGTTTGATACTAGTTCTGATACTGATTGGGTGGGAACTATGCAGGATGATATGATGCTTTGACGGGTTCATCCTGAGTCTGGACCTCATTCTTCATTAAGTCTGTGTCGACCGTATTTTCCTTCAGGAGATGGTGTGTCCTTCAATCCCTCTCTTCATGCCCTACTAACTTGCATAATTTACATAATAGGTTTGCAGGAGTGCTTACAATATTTTGCAAGTATAAACAGTCCTTGTTGCAATGTCCTCTCGTCTATCATATGTGACACCATGATATCCCATGGCCACTTAATGGGTTTGGCACACCAGATGAGACATAATTCATGAAGTTTGAACAATTATCCTTGGTGTGTCTATCTATTCTGCATTTTGTGCACCATAATTCTTCATGGGATTCCTTACCTTTCTTGATGTCATGCAGTTGTACTATTAGGTTATCCAACTATGATTGAATCTGCACCATCCCTGCAGAAAAATCACCAATTGGTGAGGCTTCCAGTTTCATTGCCAATTGTAGCGCTTCCTTCTGCGGCTCGATCTTTTGTTGCATCAATGGGCCTCAAATGTGTGGTAGTAGCGCAACAATAAACAAGTCTTTACATTGTACATTCGACATCTGGAAACTTACATTGGCCATCAAAGTCTTGAACCATTGGTTAAATCCCCATATCGACTCTGCCAATTCTCGTTTGATTCCCTTGATCTCAATGATACACTGCAACTCATATTTAGGTTTTCTGAACTCAAAGATCATTGTGGCACGTTTCTCTTCAAGGTTCTTCTATGGTGTTCTTGGTGGTACTACGTAGAACTTCATAAACTAATCAAGCGCACAACCCATTAGAGTCATGATCATTTGTGCTTTCTTCAAGTCTGCGTTCTGAACTAAGTGAACCATCGAAAAAGATTCACAAATGAACCAATGCTGCTATGGATCTTCTTCTCCATTTCCATTGAATGTGGGTAACTAAATTTCTGCTCCAGCCATTCTGTTGGCGTTGGGGTTATCAAATGACTAATTTAATGGAGGTGTATTGTCCTACGCACTAGTCGTAGTACTAACACTATCAGAATTGACAACTCTTTCAAGAGATGAGGCTTTAGATTTGACCTCTGGTGATACTCCTGGTGTGATGTAGTTGCGTCCTAATCTTGGTGACTCGACAGTCTCTTCATAGTCTTCTATGCCTTCTTATATCGAGATATATTCCTCCTCTTCATCACAAGACCCTTCGTCTACCTGTGAATAAAGTTTGTGCTCACTCTCCTCGAATAGACTAGGAGCCCATTGACCTTCCTCTATCTTTCTTCTTTTCCTTAATGTGAATGTCCTTCCACGACTTAGGAATCTAGATTTTAGCTCACGTTATGTACTTCTTGGGAACATCTCAACTCACTATTTCCCATTTTCTTGACAGGTCATCTGTGACATAGCCTTCCTCTGGTGTATGTGACTCAAGTACTCAACTTCAAGATACCCTTCTCATAAACGAGCATCTTGATCCATGTACTGATAGATAACAAATATATTCTTCGGGGCCCTTGGAAAAATTTTCTTTCGGCCTCACTATAAGAGGTTATAGCCTCTACTGCACACTCAATAATATATCCTTGCAAAATACTGTCAACCCAAAAATCAAAATATATAGAGATGGTTTTAGTTACACTGTTACTTCATGAACCAACTGATCACTCCACTCGATTGCTTCTCTTCTCTCGAAATTTGTCTTCCTTCTTGCCAATCTTGACAGCCACTCATGTAGTACAATGGGAAACTCTGCAAATAATATCTCGTGAATATCTTAAAATATGTATTCTTCCACCCATTTTTCTGTGCTCAACCAAGATCCTGCATTCTCTCCTTACATAAATGCTAGTGTCTTAGACTCCAGTCAGTACTCTATCTCGTTCTTCATCGGATTCCAAAACCTTTCGCTTGAATCAAATGGTTAGGTATCGACAATGAAACCATTTTTTGGCATCTTTCTCCTTGTATCAACCCACCATTCAATTAAAAACAAAATACCAAAAAGACACCAAAATACATCGACCCGATAGAGCAAGCTCATTCAGCAACGCTTGCGAGGCAGGAGCAGTATCACCCCAGATATATTAATGGGTAAATACCAGAACCATGTTTCCGCAGTTGGCAAGGGATTATAGTCCCTTGGCGTGTGACCAAGGCACTTGACAAAGATGATGGGATGGAGTCCTTCACTCTATGAAAGGGACCTAGCCATGTGCCACAGTCCACCTGTGTGACACGACCAATTCCTGGTGCAACTATGGGATGTAGCCGATTCCTTTTACTTGACATCCAGTGTGCAACTTATATTTATACTTGGAATATTAACCATGAACCCATACATAGCATCCAACAATAATTCTAAGCAGTCATTCATTCATACTGCGACATATATTCAATAATGACTATAACTGTAATAAGGTAAAATAGGAAAACATTCACATAAACATTCACCATTCAACAACATTCATTCACATAATAGAGGAATTAACATGGAAACCCATCTGGAAAAAACCACCAAGGTTCTCTTCATCTGGAATGAGAAATATAGGTAGCACCTTGTAGCCTGCAACTTCCATATTGTTCTTAAGATATGTCTTTCTGACTCAATATTCTTGCTCTCATGCTCTCTGGTTTATTGCTTCTATCTACTCCTACTGATATGCACACAACCTGGGTTGACTCTTGTACTTTACTAGCGGTCTGTGCACATAGCTACAAGATCCGCGGCTCAATAGAATTTTACTTGTACTAGACTACTCTCTGATTCAACTACTGAATATAACTTACTGAATGGAGAAACTCATGAACTAACTGACTCTGGAACCCTTATTCAGAGCGGGTTCCTCCTATTTATATCATTTACAATACCACGCAGAGTCGACTGAGTACTACTCATTTATTACATACTCAGGTAGCTACAAAATATCTCAGTTACCTTAAATTTCATCCCATACCTAGTCGCAAAAGTCTTGCATCCATTAACCAAAGCCTTAACTAGCCGCAAAAACGTCCTTCAGCTCATCTGTACCAGTCATAACTAGCCATAAAACTGTCCTTCTATATTTTGTTCGTTCGGCCTTTTGTAGTCTTCCTTGACTTCTGCCTGTCCAATGTTAACTATTCTACCTACCTCTTCTACCAACTTTGGATGTGATTTTCCTCGTCGCACCAACCTTGTTGCAACTTCCTTTGCTCTACGCTTCCTTTCCTTCTTTTATCCTGTCTTTCTCCTCCTTCCGCATATTTTATCTTTCTGCGCTGGTTCATTTGCTTCCTTCTTGACCTGCTTTTACCTTATTGCATGCACACTTTTCCTTCTTCCCTTACGCGTCATCTTCTTCCTTGTGCACTTTTCCTGTCCCAACCATAATTATATACACTCTAATAAGCTAGTTGCACTATCTCTAGGGTAATATCAAGGAATTGATGCAGTGGGTGACCATAGAGATTACAAATTAGGATAAGGTGAATCTCTCAACTATGAGAGATATGATCATGTTCAATTAGGCTATATTTTTGGTGGGGATTACCAGTGCCTCTATAATTACTTGTAATTCCCCCAATATAAGGGAACTTATATTAATTACTCCTATTTTTCCTAACCTTGAGTGGTGGGTGGTAACAATGGCTCTAATGTGTGAAACCATTTTCGATAAAATTGGAGGAAAAGGATGGCACCACATTGTCATGTGGGAAAAAAGTATTTTTCTTAACTCTTTCTATGAGGATCATAGGGGGATATGGGTTTGGGAGATATCACCAACAGAAAAAATGTTGTGGGTTCAAAAGTCATGTTTTTGAAAGAAAAAAGTGCTGAGGTGGTGAAGAATGTGGTTCTTAGGAGTAGAGAATAATAATTCAATAAAATAGTGCTAATAACAAAAAATATGATCTACTAAAAGAATGTGTGTGTGTGTGAAATATGTGTGCATCTGGTGTGACAATGTTTAGAATGTATTTCACTAAATAACAAATATGTGTTTGCTTGGTGTAGTGGTATTTTTCATAATTATTTTGAAAAGAAATCATGTGTATTTAATTCTAACATATTTCCACTCAAATTATGTATTTTGGCCCTCCAAATGATCTTAACAAATTTGGTTTGAATCCACCAAATATGACAAGTGAAGGTATGAGGTGTCACTTATAGTTATCCCAACATTAGGGATACGTCTGAATGGAACTAGCGACATTTCCCAAGGTCCAACACTATTCTATCAACTAAAAACGAAACCCACAAATCCAACCTCGATAGAAATCCTAATTTTTTGTTGAAAAAGTTACCTTTCATAAGTGGTCACAAGGGACTCCTAACCTTGAATAGTCAGGAAAGTGTATATAAGGGTGTCGTAATGGAAACCTTAGTATATAACCACACAAGGAATCTCATTGTCTTGGTTTTCGCACACTTGGTATGGAAGGATTTTAATATCCCTAGTAAAATAACTATGTTTCAATTGTGAAATGATTATGTAGATATATTTGGATTTCTATCCTCACAATACTAAATTCGACTATAAACTATTTTTTGGCTGATATGGAGGATTTGAAGTTAATTAGATAATTGCCTTGGTTGATTTTTACGGGGATCCATTGGCATCATGATCAAATTGCTTTTAATTTAAATGTTGTGATGGAGGTATTTTATACTTCTAATTCTTTCTAATCCACCAATATTTTATACTTCTAATTCTTTGTGAGCATAATATTAAGAATGAATACGATTAACAAGATTCATTAGGTCCTCCATGTGTGTGTTTCAAGTAACCAAACTACAATGTTTAATTGAAGTACTTGAAAAAATGAATTTCATAAAATAATTGCATTAACTTTAAAGGATTGCAAAGATAAATGATGTAAATTGTTTGGGGTTCTTACTCCATCTAATTAACTTTGTAAGTGTGTATGTGCTTTAACAAATATTAAACTAAGTCTACATGAATTTTAGTGCCAGGGGAGGCATTCCACTCTATCTTATGTTTCTTCTTTCCAAAGTATTTCATGAACACAAATAAAATATCATACTAGAATTGAAAGATATTTTAGGACCCTTATTTGTGTGATTTATGATAATTAAAATGCTAACTTTTAAAATTTGTCAGATATTAAATTTTATTAATAATGGGAACGATTGCAGTCAACAATTGATTAAATACATATATATTACTTTGATATGGTTTTAAGCAATGTAAATCAAATATTTATTGAAAAGGTAGTAGAAAATTTACAATTTGATACCTTGAAGCTAAAGGAAAAGACCTAGGTTCGAATTCCACTTAAACTCTTTAGCTTCATGAGGTTGATTATGTAGATGAAGAGGAGGAGGTTCACTCTCATGATCCTTACTACCTAGTAGGGTCATTGTGGTTGGATGAAAATAAGATCAAGAAATCCTTACAAATTCTCCATGACACTCATGCTTCAGTGTTCGATCTATGTTGGAGAGCTACTTCATTGGAATATTCATGTGTTTCCTTGAATCCATGGAGAATATCTAGAGAGCAATGTCTAAAATCCAAGGTAATTTTTCATACATGATTTTAGATATAGATCAGTTGTATGAGCTTGCTAATATGGTACATGTAGAATCCTTGAAGGATGATGAGGAGATTTGTAAGCTCAATGATGAGTTAATGGAAACCCAAGATTATTTGAGAAGCACTCAAAGTGGCTTCTTGTAGTCTAAGATGGATATAGAGAATCTTCACCAAGAATTGCAGATATCCCATTTTCTCTCCTACACTTCTATCAGCGCATCCCATATGGTTAATTGCATTATTGGATAAAAAAAGGAACATCATTTGATGTGGAACATGAGGAACATGAGGAACATGCCGATTTGAAAATGTTTGAGGAGGATAAATCATTTGAGTTTCCATTTGGAGCAAGTCACACATTCATGGAGGAGGTTGAGAAGCACACCGCTATCAAACCAACCGGTGGAGGAGTACATGTATCTACTTTCTTCGTAGATAGGGGGTGTAGAGGATTGGTTCATAATTCATCACCACACAATTTTATTTCAGCCACATCATGTGGGAATGGATATTGGGTGAAATGATTCTTTCTCTTGGTGTCATATGAGGAGCATGAGGCCCCCACCTTCTTTGATAATGATTTTAGATACATATAATGTGATGTGACAAGTGCACATGTGTCAATCCAAAATTAAATTGAAGAGTCCTTAGATATGGGATATATAGATTAGAACATTCCATTTGAATTGACAAGAAAGGGTGATTATCTATTCAAGGAATTGATAGATAAATATATCACTGAAATGGAGGATCAAGGATGCACTAAAATTGCTTGCATGTGTGACATGCATGCCTTGAAATAAAGAGATCATGAGCTACCTATATGGAATGAGGACTTAGCTTTGAATAAGGTGGCTGAGTACATCTCATATGTATCAGCAATACAAAGTGTTTATTCATCCATGTGTTGGGTGGATGGATACATAACTAAGAGGGAGATTCATCAAGGTAAAAATGATTTTTACTTCTATGATGACTCTTTTGGTTTTACTGATATTGTATTACCATGTGATCAGTAACAAAGATATATTTTTCATCCATTAGATACCTTGAATCCACATGCACGTGATTATTGGAGGAGCAGCGACATGGAATATTTCAAATCAACATAAAAGATAAATTCATCTCGCACTCATGGCATATTGAGAAGAGTGGCGCATGCAAGAATAAAATTGGCCAAGGTGAGATCCAGACATGGTTGGATATAATTACAATGATGTTCAATGAAAATATGCATAAACCATGGGATCTAGGCATTACATGGAGTGACATAGTGTTCCCAATGGTATGTGTGTTTGGGGAAACACAACATATCTAGTGGGATCCAGGAGGGTGAGATAGCCTTCATATCCACAAGTTCTTCCATGAGGACAGATGGTTTGATTTCCTACATGGAAAATCATATGGTGGATGGAATCAAAACTCTCTTTCTTGGTGGGCTGGATTTTTTCATGACTCATTTGATGGAGAGACTAAGAAGTATAGAGGAGGGAGTTGGAGACACATCCTCAATCTAAAATTTATTTGGGACCTTGGGATCATTTTTTGGTATCAACTATGTGGGATACAGACACCAATAAAAAGGAAATAGATGCATAAGGTTAATTATTCTCCTAAAATTTATCTTTACTTCAACTATCATCATCAAATTCTCTTGAAAGGTTTTTTTTTGTAGAAAACATCTCGTTGTTGCCATTATGACCATTCTATATTTTTATGCATAAGAGTTGGTTTGGTTAGTGCACCTATTACTTCACCATATTATATGAGTAGAGAATATGTTAAGAACTTTGGTAATATTGTGTTGATTCTCTTTGATCACATTATTGTTCATGGTAGGATGTTGAAAATAGTACACCTTTGGGTTGAAATCTATGTCATGCGTTTGGGTAGAGTAATCATTGCATATCAATTTATTGAACATGAAGTTGGAAGGATAGGGATATTGAATTTTGGTCCTATGATTGCGCATGGTAATGGCGATTCACCATGTGAAGATTCATTTCAACTCATAACATATATGTTTTCCCATTGGATGAAAACTTTGGTATATTTCAAGGGAATGAGGGAAGTAATGGGAACTTGTTTAATGTTAGCCACACTTGGTTTCATTCCATTTTTGTGCTTAGAGATATATGGATATACCTCAAAGATGAGGGATTGAATGATGAAAATGGTAACAAACCATATCAACAATGTGAAGTGGATCATATTTTCCATCTACACTCTATATCACTCCAGGAGCAGAAATGGGTAAAGCACAATTGTCCAATTCTTGAATTGATGATTTTCACTAATATTTTGGTGCATGATAGTTTTGTGTAAGGAAATATAATTGTATCATCCCTTTTGGGCAGAACATATAATTATGAAAATAATTATTATCCCCATCCTATGTGTTTCAAGAAGAGATTGTCCATTCTACATGTTTTATTCCAAGTTCAATGCATACCTTGCAACACAATTAGCCATGGATTATTTTAAAAGCAAGGACATTCATGAGTTTATGGTGAAGGATGAACAATGAAATATTTCTGAATGATTCATATATGAAGGAGATGAATTTCAAATGGTGTATGTAGAAACTTGAAGAAGTTTGTGGAAAAGAGTCAAAATGTTTCATCATTCATATTTTTCTTTTCTTGACGGCAAGAAAGTTTTTGGAGGGGAGGATTTTCATGTCCCAATTTTGGTGAAATATGGATAATTCCATTAGCCAATTAGTCCCTATGGTTTTAAGAATAAATTCCATTAATTGATTGGGAGTAGATTTTGAAATAAGGAAATTAATTAATGGTAGCAATTATTATATCCTAAAGTTGAAGATGCACTATTAGATAAATTATTTTCCATGAATAATTTTTATCTTAATTAAAATAATAAATGGGGCAAGTGGGGTGCATTAGGAGATAAGGTTTGATCAAAGGAACCTTGAAAAATAAGAAATAAAGGAGAAATAATGTTATCTTGCAAAAGAAAGAAAGAAATAAGAAAACATCCAAATCCAAAAAGAAAAAGGAAATAGAATAAAACAAGGAAAGTTGGCACAAATCATGAAAGAAGGAAAGTAGTATAAAGTAGAAAAACACGCTAAAAGAAGAAAAGAAGGATAAAGTAGAAAAGCATAATAAAGTAGAAAAATAAGGATAAAGCAGTAAAGGTTGAAAGCAAAAAGAAAATCTTGGAAAGAAAGAAAATTTTCTATCCACTCATGAGGGTGCATCGGTTGAGGAAAGTTGACCAAATGAAGATTAAATTCAACCTTGAAGCCAAATAGGTCTGTAAAATAAGCATAGCACATCACTATCACATCTTTTGTTAGTTTGTGAATGGATATGAGAAAATTTTGTTACTCTAGACTTGGGATATGTTCCCCATGCTTCTACCTTGAGGATGATGGAATTAATACATTTTAACTAAGTTTTGTTTGAGGTTTTGAAGAATTCAGCAAGCAAGTTCGAATATTAGAAGAATATAGTTCAATCCACAAATCGAATCCTTCTTGTTTCTTAATATTTTTAGTTATTTTGTGTAGTATCCAATCATATGATGTGATCTTGAAGCCTTATGGAATACCATATGAGTTTATGTCTGATAATAAACTATTTTTTTCAGTTCTGAAGTTTCAACAATAAAAGAGTTGGTCTTTTTGCATTTGTTTCCTACAAGACACTTCCTAGATTCGCATAGAAATTGACTAGTATTCAATAAACGCTCGATAAATGAACTTATGCATAATGGATTAAAATTATTTCTATTAATGGAGCTATTTAATACCTTAGTTATCATCCTACATGTCTTATATCATGAATTTGATAGCCTTTGAGGTCATTTGGAAGTTTCTAAATTTAGACTAGTTGAGTTGTCCTTGAGTGATCCTAGCTATAATTTTCCTCCTAAATTGTGTTAAAATATTCCTAAAGTTGTGGTTTCTACCCATGTAAATATCATGGATCTAGTTTACATATGACAGGGTTCCTAGGAGCCTTGGAGTAGACTTCATCCTCACTGATGCTCGAAACATAAAAGGTACCTTTGCTTTGTGAAAAGGAAACTTGAGATTCTACAACCTCCTCGTCCTATACTTTGAATGAATTATGATATTATTTTCCTCTGATATTATTTTGCATACCTTTCATTACCATTTAATATCCATGCTCTGATACTGAATGCACTTGAGAAGAATCCAATACTATTTTGATCAAAACTACTCAATCCAATATATTCCTTGCACCTAGTCTTGAGCCTTTTTTATTGATTCTTTGTATTTGAGTTAATGATCTACTGAACCTAATTTGTATCATTACAGGAAAATAAAGGAAAGGATAAGAGACACCATTATCAAATTACTAAATATGATGAACCAGCTAAGAATAAATCAAGGGAATATTCCTCAAGTAATGGGGGATATGTTTTTTGATCCATAAGAATTCACCGCATAAGGTGAAACTTGAAGATGATTATCAAAGGAGTAGGAGAGGCCTCCTACAAATATAGATTCCAAGAATTTCATAAAAATGAATATGGAAGAACCTAATTTGAATATGGAAGAACCAATTATCCATTTCATCATTTGATAGGAAAAATATGTGATCGTGAATGAAGAAGAAGGGACACATATTCAACACCAGTACATAGTTCTATGTTATCTATGGTGTAGACGACTTTCTCATAATTTACGATCATGACCAAGATAGGCACAGGTCATCGAAGTTAGATGATGAAATAAGAGCACACTGTCAGAAACACCATTAATTACTGCAAGGAGACAACGATAAAAAATGATTCTACCAAAAAACCAAAGATAAGTATTTGAATTGTCATTTCCTCTATATCTAGTTGCTTAAATGATATTGATTAGTTGTGTACATATTTATGTTCAGTTGATTTAGGAAATTTATTATGCATGTTAGACTGTTTGCATTCATGAATAACATACTACTAATATCACTAGTACATGTGAACCTTTTTCCCACAGAAAATCATTGCTATAGCAACACATTTCCATCACTATAGTGACATTTAGAAGCCTAATTTTTTGTCGCAAAATTATGGTCGCATTATCCAGTCTTTGAATAGTGCATTGGTATAGCGACAAGACACCGATAACATGTGGAGATTGTGGCTTTTTCTTCAAAAATAAATAAGCGTAGATATAGTGACATATATGTGTCGCTATAGCCATGATTGCACATAGCTATAGTGGCGCTTTATTGTGGGAAAAACAAGCAACTAAATCAAATTGCATCATTTGAACGTTGTTTGGGCGTCACTATAGAAATTGAAGATTGTCGCAAAAACCACAAACTTTTTCATATTCTGTCATGGGAGTGATGAAATTTTATCACAAAATCAAGCTAATATTTCAAATCTCTTTGATTTAGCGACATAATTAGTCACAATAGTGATGTAGGTTGGTTGCAATAACGAATACAACCCATCACTATAGACACGAAAGTATGTTGAGACCACGAATTGGCCAAGTCATTGTCTATTGCTATATCGATGATCTATCGGCGTTATAAAGACGACAACTTGTCTCTATAGTGACGAGCGTTTGTCATAACTTATAAGTGACTAAGCACTGATTCATCGCTATAGTAACGTTTCTACATCGCTATAGCACCAAAAGTACGTCTCTATAGCGAAATTTACTGTGTATTCTAAAATATACATATATATAATTCATAGCAAAGATTGTACTTCATATCTAGGCCGATTTCATAGAAAGAGGATTCTCCCAAAGAGATGGAGTTGACTATCAGAAGACATTTGCTATAGTTGTTAGAGATAATTCCATCAAAACCATTATTCTTTAGCATCAATTTTTGGTTGGTCTATACACTAGATGGATGTAGAAACTACTTTTCTTGATGCTCTAATTGAGGAGGAAGTATACATAAATCAGTGAAGTAGGAAACCTATACATGGTGCTCTAGGATTGATAAGCAACTTCACCAATACTACCGCAGATCCTAACCTTTATTACCTATTTGATAAAATTAATATGCTTGTATTGGTCCTATGCAGATGCCTTGACACTTATAGGTAGTTCAAAGAAGCTCATTGCATCATGTAAAACAGAGTTGACCCATGCATTTGACATGAATAACATTGTCATTGTGCATTTTTTCTAGATATAGACATTTGGAAGATACAAATGAGGTATTCCTTGGGCAACGTAAGTACACAGTCGATATCTTGAAGAGATTTTAAACACTGGATTGCATACTCCTTGCCACCCATGGTTCCAAATATGAAGTTATACATTGATGACTTAGTGTTGGTAGATACTTTTTTGTTTATAGAATGTTGATTCCTTCCCTTATGTATCTAGTAAATATCAAACTTGATACTGTATATATTTTGTGGTTAATAATTCGATCGACTTCGTCGTTGAACCTAGGAAAATTCATTGGATTACTGCAAAGCATGTGCTTCAATACTTGAAAGGCACAATTCATATTGGCTTGAGGAGTGTGAGAGATGATGAGTTGATGTTGCATGGTTTATTAATTATGACTTGGTAGCAAGAGCTAGAAATATTAAGTAGGAAGAAGTTATCAGTTCCACTCAATTCAAAAAAAGCAAAGTATATACTTATAGTAGCTAGCTACTCTAGTTTTCAAGCCATATGGATTGACAAATTGATAGCAGAGTTTATCCATCAAATGTTGAAGCACATGATATTATTTTGTAACAACTAGAGTTGTATCAAAATCTCTAAAAAGAATGAAATCCAATATTTCATGCTTTCTCCAAGAACATAAATATTTGATACCATTTCCTCAGAGACAGAGTTCAAAAGGGAGCATTGGTTTTTGAGTATGTTCCATTAGATTCATAGTTTGAAAGATTTGAGGAAGCCCATCACTAAAGAGAAGTTTGAGATGTCGAAGGAGAGACTTGGCCTGGGGGTGAACACTTTCATCACAAAGCTCGAGTGTCACTTTTTTTTTCCTATGTTGCTCAATCCATGTCCACCTTCAGCAGAGGTGCACATATAGCAAGTCCTCATTCCTCTTGATTCCTATGCACAAGAGTGTGGATATTGGCATAGCAATGTGGGTGTGGGAACTTTAATCAATATGAAGATGCATGGTTATAGAGAGAGTTAGAGGGAATATTTAGCATGCATAAAACTTAGTTGATTTTCAGTCTAGTATGCTTTACAGAATTATAAGTGTTGTTTTATTTTTGGTATGAGTTCAGTTCTAAGTTTGCAAAGCACATAAATAGATGAGTTTCTAATTTAGGAATTTTGAAGTTTGCATGATTGTTATAGCGAATTTCACCACTCCAGGTGAATCACACTTTGTATGGCCTTCCCCTATCCTGCTGCAGACCCTTTAGACCCCATGGACCATATTTTATCCTTTGATGTTTCCTTGATCATCCCTAAAACTATATAAAAAATGATATACGCGGATTTTTACCCGATAACCG
>LPNX011150798.1:497478-552331 GCA_001517045.1 Pseudotsuga menziesii
TGAATCCTATAACCGCGTACATCGGGATGTGTGCATAGTCCAAATCCTTTTGGAGTTTTCCTTGACATGGATCCGACTCATTCGACTCCTGGAATTCCATATGCCTTGAGATCGCTCGGATTCGACCCTTCATTATCCCTTGTGAAGCTATATAAGGAACCCCTTGGTACATTGAAGGCATATAGAGAGATTGAAAGCAATGAAACTATAGTCCATTGTTGCCGAAATTTATGCTTGAGTCTGCATCCCTTTGTCCCTTTGGAGCACTTTTGTGTTCTTCCCAAGCTTGCCTTTTTCTAGTGAGCTTGCTATCGTGAGATGGAGGATTGAGGTGGTGGAGGCCCAAGTGGGGGATTCAGTTTCTCCTATTTGCAGATGTGCCATTAGAGGTTGTATCTATCTTGTAATCTATGATTTATATTAATAAGAACTATCTTTTCCTGTCCAATGATGTGTATTTGATTGAATATTGTATCCATTGGAAGATGTCAAATGCTTTTGCATTATTGATTATATATGATAGAATAGATCTAACACCATGATATATAGTATGCTTGTATTGTTTACTTGTTGTTGAGGGAGTATTATATCAATTCAAGCTGAAGATTTAAAAGCTCAACGGGGATCTACTTCAACCGTCTGGAATAAGGTATGAGGTCTGATCCTTTAGTGTTAGACATTTTATTTCTATTGCATATTGGGAAAGATTGATTTTTGGAGTCAAATATGTATGTTGTGGTACCCCAAGCCATAGGAATTTCTCTCCGTAACAAAATTGGCGACTCCGCTGGGGACCAAACCCAGAATCTCTGGTTTCGCAAACCAGGTTCTCTCGCCATCGACAGTTTCTTGGGAATACATCAATGTCCCCTAATCGATGGATTCTCTCAAGTGTTCGACCTCAACACATCTATTCACACTTGTTAGTTTGCACTCTAGTACCTTGATTCCCATTATCATTATCGGTGGGTAATCTCGCGTCTGTTAACGGTATACATCAATGACCGATAATCAGACGATGGACTACTATGTTCGACCTCGACACCTCTATTCACAGAGTAGGACATGTACTCGTAGTGGTTTGTGTAGAAGACCTTCCAGACTGGTGGCATCTCTTATATGCTACCTCCTTGATCGTGCCAATGTTCATGAGATTTCAGCTCTCGTGACTTGATTCCAGTGTATGTCAGACATTTGCAGCCACTATGGAGATCTTGATCTATTGTATATCTTCAGCCATTTTGGAGATCATGGTCCTTTGTACATATTCATCATGGAGATTCTGATCTATGTATATTGTACATGGCGATGACCACATATGTGATATCATGTATTATGCCTATTCATGGCCATTATACTCTTATGTATCCATGACTGCTATATGTACTTGCAGTTATATGTAGAGTTGTATCATTGTACTATGCTGATTGGGTGGCTGGTCTTCCATTTGGGATCCTTCATCACTCCACTTCTGGGATGGACTTATAATGTATTTCGGCCATCGTATGACCCCTCTGAACTCACACATTAGGGGGCATTTGTTATAGCGAATTTCACCTCTCCAGGTGAATCACACTTTGTATGGCCTTCCCCTATCCCGCTGCAGACTCTTTAGACCCCATGGACCATATTTTATCCTTTGATGTTTCCTTGATCATCCCTAAAACTATATAAAAAATGATATACGTGGATTTTTACCCCATAACAGCGTACATACGCGGGTTTGACTCCTATAACCGCATACATCAGGATGTGTGCATAGTCCAAATCCTTTTGGAGTTTTCCTTGACATGGATCCGAATCCTTGAGATCGCTCGGATTCGACCCTTCATTATCCCTTGTGAAGCTATATAAGGAACCCCTTGGTACATTGAAGGCATATAGAGAGATTGAAAGTAACGAAACTATAGTCCATTGTTTCTGGAATTTATGCTTGAGTCTGCATCCCTTTGTCCCTTTGGACCACTTTTGTGTTCTTCCCAAGCTTTCCTTTTTCTAGTGAGCTTGCTATCGTGAGATGGAGGATTGAGGTGGTGGAGGCCCAAGTGGGGGATTCAGTTTCTTTGGTTCGCAGATGTGCCATCAGAGGTTGTATCTATCTTGTAATCTCTGATTTATATTAATAAGAACTATCCTTTCCTGTCCAATGATGTGTATTTGATTGAATATTGTATCCATTGGAAGATTTCAAATGCTTTTACATTATTGATTATATATGCTAGAATAGATCTAACACCATGATATATAGTATGCTTGTATTGTTTACTTGTTGTTGAGGGAGTATTATGTCAATTCAAGCTGAAGATTGGAAAGATCAATGGGGATCTACTTCAACCGTCCGGAATAAGGTACGAGGTCTGATCCTTTAGTGTTAGACATTTTATTTCTATTGCATATTGGGAAAGACTGATTTCTGGAGTCAAAGCTATCTGCTATGGTACCCCAAGCCATAGGAATTTCTCTCCGTAACAATGATGACTATTTATTTCATAAGGTGATTCAATCATTCAGATTTGTACTAGCTATTCTTGTTTTCAGTGTGATACGTTCATAGAATCTAGAATTCATATTTTATAGTTTTGATAGTAGTTTATGAGTTTAACTTTAAAGTTTCGTAGTTTTAAATTTTAACTTATGAGAACAGAATCTGCTTACCATTATATGAAAATTCAAAATTAATAGTTTAGTATTTCATTCATTTTATGAAAAATAGAACTCACATCACGAGTTTTCCAAAATCAAGGGTTGGGAATTTTGAAAAAGAAACTATGATGTTATATAATGAGTTTTGATCTTTTTTTGTATTTGGTAACCAAGGAAATTGCGAATTTACCTAGTGTGTTATGTTGAGTTATTATTTTGTTCTTTTCTCAAAGACGAAGACACTTCATCACATAGTAGAATAGGAATGTGTTTGAACTTCACATCCAATATGTTTAGCATAAACAATGGGCATGTTTTCATTTAAGGAAATCCATACTTGAAGTGAATATTACACCTATTTCTAAAGAAAACATTCAAAATTCCAAGTGATTCCATTCTAGGCATACCTGCATTCTGGAAAGGAATTATAGTTGTAATGATGGAATTACCTAGAAATTATTCTCCTTCAACTAGTTATGGCATAAGTATTTCTATTATTTATTGCTTATTCTCCCATGAGGATAGTTAAGTTTTAACCCCCAACATTGAGAACAAAAATAATTACAGTTTCACAAAAATAAATGCTCTCAATAAACAACTAACCAACAGTCTCATCGAAAACAACTTAAAATGAGAACTTTATGAATGAGCTACTGATACTCATCATAGAATTGACATTCCAGAAGTTGACTAATTAGTCATGACCATTAATGATATTTTGAAGCAATCAAAGGAAGTAATCATAGAATTAATACTTTGACCCTTTTTAGAAATCCCTGAAGACTAGAGGAAGGAAACTTAGTGAAAAAAAATGAAAACTAAATGTCACACTCCATATTTGAAAATTCACCAAAAGTTTAGGCTCAAAGGAATTCAATAGGAGAAAATTAAAAATTACTTACATCACTAGCACCCCATCCTAGTCCTATACGAGGAGTAGAACCTTCTCTATCTTTTAATTCACTGGACTACGCAAGGTGCCACTCTAAAGACATAAGATCCATAAAAATATCTAATGCACATTTTGGCTCATCTGGAGAAAAACTGCAAACTCTCAGGTAGATTCAACTTAGTTGTATTTTATAATTATTTTTTTCAATTATTCTAACTCAAAGCTGAGACAATGAGACACGCATGTCCAACATAGAAAAACCATACCTCAATTTCCTTCATGTCCAACATGTCCCAGAAATAATGAGTTACAAGAACCATTAACGTGCTTAAAACAATAACAATAATAAACATAGCGATCTATATCTGATCTAAGTTATTAATGAAAGACAAAAACACATAACAGTAGCATGATATATTAGATCTGAACCAATTATAAACTCAACATAAGATGTTAGGGAAAAGCTCCCTTATCCTCAGAAAAAATGATTTTAAACAGTCTTGAACATCTTAGCGTTAGGTTAATTGCATGAGACTCAACTATACCAACATACTTGTCAAAGGAGAGAACCTAGAAATGGAAAAGAATGTGAAATAGATCACCCAAACCTCACAAATGAAAATAGTAGTAGAACAACAGTACGACCAACTTGCAAGAAAAAATGACAGCAAAGTACTCTAAAAAATATCGTATAAAGTAGCAATATGGTGGATGGAACCTAATGAGGGATCTTAAGGTGAACGCAATCGTGCAAGAGGACTTTCCTTATATGCCCACAAGTGGAGTTGACAAATTCCAACCAGGCCTCAATAATATCCACCAGCATTAAATATGCCCGCACTTGAAAGTAAAAATGATCGTATCTAGTTAAAATTGGCCATAGGGAAATAGAGAAATAAAAATTCCCATAGGGAAATAGAATAAAAATTCCCGAAGCTTGTAAAAATTCTCACAGCTAGTTAAATATGCCCACATTTGAGTTTCAGAATACTCTTACATCAATTCCCCAATTTGGACAAGTAGTTGATTTGGGAAAATGTCTGCAGCCTATTGAGAAATTCCCTACAACCAATTTGTAAATTCCCATTGGAATGATAAAATTCCCACGCTACCTTATCAAATTTCCATAGGCACCAAACATAAGCATGCATCTCTAGAAAAATGCCCTCATAAATGCACAAAAGGTTGAAAAATTCGCACAAGAATCCATAGAAATAGATGAAGTAAAATGCAGGAATAAATTAGGTACAATATGTTTGCAGAAATCTATTGTTGTGAGATATTACTTTTCATCAATTTTGAATATATATGTGAGAAACATTAAATATCTTGAGATGAACCGATCGACAAGGTTTCAGGGGGAGCAATATGGTTAGATAAAGAAAAACAAATAAAGTGAAGAAGAATTGTGATGTTGTCATTGATGCATGATTACCTTTTATCAATTTACTAGATGAATATTGATACATTCATTATGCGGGAAGAAATGAAAAAAAGTTTGAAAAATGCCCACAGAAATCCATATCAATAGATTAAGCAAAATGCAGGAATAAATTAGGTACAATATGTTTTTAGAAATCTACGATTGTGAGATATTACTTTTCATCGATTCTGAAGATATATGTGAGAAAAATTAAATATCTTGAGATGAACATACCAACAAGGTTTCAAGGGGGAGCAGTATGGTTAGATAAAGAAAAACAAATAAATTGAAGTAGCATTGTGATGTTGTCATTGATGCAGGCTTACCTTTTATGAATTTACTAGATAACCGTTGATACATTCATTATGTGGGAATTTCCTTACATGTCAAAGGCATTTCAATTATAAAGTTAAACACTTGATAGGTACAACTAAATTAAAGTTGTTATGGGAATCCTGAGCTTATAAAGATATTCTCCAACTATATTGTATGACCACTTGGATGGAGAATTCCCATGACAGGTACAACAGTAAATGAAAAAGGATGTTGATGGAAAAGGATGATGACATTGCAAAAAAAAATATAAAGGTTTATCACAAAGGATGATGGCATGGCAAAAAGGACAAGATAGTTTGGACGTCAATTCAACTTGAGGGTAGGTTACATGACCTTCTCAACTATATGTGGTCATACATCTCATGTGTCTCATGCAAATAGTGGAATCTCATAATCATCATCATTGGATAAGGAAGATCATGTAGTCATGTTATCTTCCTCAAGTCAACTCAGAAAGGAGTGGCCAACCCCTTGAGGATAACCATAGTCCTAAGAAGATTTCACACATATTAAAAAATAAGCTATGGAACAAAATTGAACAAACATTTCACATATAAATTGTAAAAAAACAAAAATATAGGTATATTAATTGTTTTAATCAGCACAATACTATAAAATAGAGAGTTGCATTAATAATCATTAAATTAATGAAAACAAAAATATTAATAACCATAATCATTTAAATGTTACAATATTGGACAATACTGAAAGGGGAGTGGGTGAATCAGTATTGTTACCTTTTTCACAATTTTATCCACTTTTAAAATAATAAATAACAAACATAATCAACAAGATACAGAGAACAAAAATTTATTGTGGAATCCCAACTAGTAAAAACAACAAACATTTTCTATAACTTCAAAATTCCATTTTCAATTTCAAAAATATCTTATATCTTATACTTTTGTCAATACAAAGTACCCAGTCTATGTCAAAAACGTATCCTAGAGCCCATGATCAAAGGGTGTACATAAGACAGCCTCAATTCAATATCAAAAATACATTCCACATAGTCAAAATAAGCACATAATGAGCCCTGAAGGCTTATCCAAGGAAACACCTAGGGATTAAAGTTAAAACCCCCCCGAAGTAAGGCATTTATATGCCATGAAAACAACTCATCCAAAGGAGAATTCAATAGAGCATAGTCAAAGGATAAAAAGCACTTGAATCGTTTCTAAGAAAGATGAGTAAGGAACAACAGTTATGTTGAATAACATAACTTAAAATAACATGATGGTATCGCTCCCAATAGACTCTCCATCCAACATCTCAATATAGGGGAGTTTTCCCATCTCAAGAGAAAGTTATTCCTTGGATAAAACATCAACACTCATATTGTGCTCCCTTTAAATGTGCTAAAAGTATTCTTCATAGTGGATGTATCCCCATGCACAAAAAATAAATCCCTCCCATACTCATAGCTCCCAAAACAAAAATAAACCACCCTAGTTCACAATACCTTCATACCTTCACCCACTATTTTGGTTTTTCATGTTTTAGTATGACCCAACTAATAATAATAAAAACACTTTCTATAACTTCAAAATTACATTTTGATTTGGTTCTAATAATTTAAGAAATATATTATATCTTATACTTATGTCAGTACAAAGTACCCAATCTATGTCAAAAACGTATCCTACAACCCATAATCAAAGGGTGTACAAAAGAAATCCTCAATCCAAAACCAAAAAGACATTCCACACAGTCAAAAGAAGCACATAATGAGCCTCGAAGGCTTATCCAAGGAAGCATCTAGGGGGTAAAGTGAAAATAACCGCCGAAGTAAGGCATTTATATGCCATGTAAACAACTCATCCAAAGAAGCAATCAGTAGAGCATATTTAAAGTCTCAAAAAAACTTGAATATTTCCGAAGAAAGATGAGTAAGGAACAACAATTATGTTGAATAACATAACTTAAAAGAACAGGAGGGTATCTCTCCCAATAGAATATCCATCCAACATCTCAATATAGTAGAGTCTTCCCATCTCAAGTGAAAGTGATTCCATGGATAAAACAACAACACTCATATTGTGCTATCTTTAAATGTGTTGAAAGTATTCTTCATAATGGATGTATCCTTAGGCATGAAAAATAAATCTCTCCCATACTCATAGCTCCCCAAAACAAAAATAAACCACCCTAGTTTAGAATACCTTCATACCTTCACCCACTATTTTGGTTTTTCGTGTTGTAGTATGTCCTTTAACAATGGAATAGGAAATAAGAACAATAAGATGGTATTTATTAAGTAGCCCTTGTGTGTCAAACTTTGAAATGCTCACCATTTTACACGCATATGATGAATCATTTTCAAGAAAGGGTCTATTGACGATGATGTTCTCTATGATGACGATGATGGACATAAAGGAAATGATCATGATAATCCCACCGACTATAGAGACAACGATAATGAATAAACATTCAAAAAAAATTTAAAACTATCCATCTTACCTTCCCCCTGTCACGACAATTTTTTTTTACATCTTTCACTTACCTCACCCAGGATCTAGGTCTGAGGTCGCAAAGGAGTTTCCAATGTTGGAGATGAGGTTTTTAAGTTACCTCACCCACAAAATAGGCCCAAGGTCACATAGGAGGAAACTCTTGTTTATTCAGCGAACCCCTTCCTTGACACAACCAGAAAGATAGCTTGTGAGCATGGTGAAACCATTAAGATGCACTAGACATAGATAAATTTATTGTTTGACTCATTTTTTATAGTACGAGTTCTTCCTACAGGCCACTTTTTATTGGGAGGGCATCGGGCTTCAACTCAATTTTAATGGTATACCATATTTGGGGGTTTTCTATCCTCAAGGTTGTCCACCCCCTTCATCTCCAAAATCTATGCAGAGGTACATTGGCAGATTGAGATCTAGACCCCCAAGAAAAGGTTAAGGTGACTAAGGAATCGGGAAAATCATAGTCTAAGGAAGCTTTAGGACCAGGTGGTTAAAAACTAGTAGTAGATCCAGTATAAGCATATTTTTTTCCCGCAGATATGTCTTCGGTAAGTCAAATTCCCGTGGCATGTAAGGGCATGCCCACATAAGTATGCAAGCACACACATATGAGTACTATATGCCTGTGACATGTAAGGACATGCACGTATAATGAACATATCAACAATCATCTAGTAAATTTATAAAAGGTAAGCATGCATCAATGACAACATCACAATGTTGCTTGATGTTATTTCCTTTTCTTTATCTAACCATATTTCTACACTATCAACCCTGCTTCTAGGCCCTAACTATGCATTAGTGAAATATTTTTAAGACATTTAAAGCCCGCACTTAATGTATATAATGCTTGCAAGTATTGCATTATGCATACAAGGCTAAGGTTAAATGATGAAAACTAGTTAAACATGCCCATAGGGTGATAGATAAATGGATGCCGAACCACAAAATGCATGAAATAGAGATTGAAACATTCCCACAGGGAAATTGTTGAAATGCCAGCAGATCATTGAAATGCTCGTGACTTGTAAGGATATTCCTACATAAGTATGAAAGCACCCACACATGAAGACTATGTTCCCGTGATATGTAAGGACATGCCTGCATAATGATTGTATCAACAGTTGTCTAGTAAATTCATAAAAGATAAGCATGCATCAATGACAACATCAAAATGCTGCTTCACTTTATTTCCTTTTCTTTATCTAACCATATTCAACTTTTTGTTTATTTTTGCAGGAATTTTTTTGGACCTGCGTGCATTTGTTTGAGGCCTGCAGGAATTTTATATGGTAGTGCAGGCATTTTATCAGTCCAACGAGAATTTTCAAACTGGCTATGGAAATTTCTCAACAGGTTGCAAACATTTTTTCCAAATCAACTCCTTATCCAATTTGGAGAATTGATGTAAATGTATTCTGCAACTTAAATGCAGGCATATTTAACTAGCTACAGGAATTTTTAATGCACCTATGATGCCATGATCAAGCATACAATTGAAACAAATCAAGGACTTATGGAAATTCATCTACATCCGAGTGGTATTACAATATAGTTGAAGAATATATTTATAAGCTCATGCTTCCCATAACAACTTTACTTTAGTTGTACCTATCAAGTGTTTAACTTTATCATTGGAATTCCCATGACATCTAAGGACATGCCCACATAATTAATGTATCAACGATCATCTAGTAAATTTATAAAAGGAAAACATGCGTCAATGGCAACATCACAATGTTTCTTCACTTTATGTGCTTTTATTTATCTAACCATATTATTCCCCCTGAAACCTTGCTGGTTAGTTCATCTCAAGATATTTAATTTGTCTCAAATATATCTTTAGAATCAATGAAAAGTAATATCTCACAACCGTAGATTTCTGAAAACATATTGTACCTAATTTATTCCTACATTTTACATCATCTATTTCTATGGCTGCCTATGGGCATTTGTCTAGACATTCGTGCCTATGTTTGACGCCTATGAGAATTTTATAAGGTAGCATGGAAATTTTATCAGTCCAACGGGAATTTACAAACCAACTGTAGGGAATTTCTCAATAGGTTGCATACATTTTCCTACATCAACTGCTTATCCAAATTGGGGAATTGATGTACGTGTATTCTAAAACTTAAATGTTGGCATATTTAACTAGGTGCAGGAATTTTTACTCTATTTCCCTATGGGAATTTTTATTTATCTCTTTCCCTATATGGATTTTTAACTAGATGGGGACATTTTTACTCTCAAGTGTGGGATATGCCCATATAATGAATGTATCAACAGTCATCTAGTAAATTCATAAAAGGTAATCATGCATTAATGAAAACATCACAATGTTGCTTCACTTTATTTTATTTTCTTTATCTAACCAAACTGCTCCCCCTATCAATATGTAGACTAATTTCTCCCCCTCAAACCTTGTTGGTCTCTTCATCTCAAGCTATTTAATTTGTCTCACATATATCTTCATAATAGATGAAAATTAATATCTCACAAATGTAGATTTCTGCCACAAGTTTTTCACATGCACTCAAGTAATAAGAAACTTGCTGCATCTAGCATTTTCACCAGTGTTTCCAAGTACTAGTAGGTTGGTGAGTTGTTCGAGACTAGCTAATGGTGAGAGAGACCTCATTTTAGAGGGGGTGCACCACCAGAGAAGAAAGACACTAGTCTTTAGGAAGTATTCATAGTGTAGACCTTCCATGTAGGTCTATATAAGTGTCCATGCAGGCTCCACACAAGTATCAGAATTCATTGTTGGCCGGTAACATATGGAGGTTGGTGAGTTGTTTGAGACTAGATATTTTACCCTAGAATTCGTAGCAAATATTGTACTTAAAATCTAGGCATACCTCTAGTCTCTTACAATGATGTTGGTAGGAAACGAGTATTAGAGACTTAATGTCATCCTCGAAACTGATGTCCTCCTTGAAACTGTAATTAACCCAGATATAAAAATGATGCTCTTCATTGCATATTAGATACACAATCTTGGATAATTGAGGTTTCTTTCACACCTAGGTTTTCCCATACTTGAGGGATCATACTTGTTGTTTCTATTTCACACACATTGGGCTACTGATATTTGAGAAATTAATTCCTAGAATGCTGCTACAGGTTTCTTTTATGCCTATAAATATTCCGAACTGCTTGGTGGACACCCATACAATATATCTAGTAATAGGATGTACACCAAAAAAATCTTGGATGATGTCTTATGGAAATAAAGAGGAATAGGGAAATAAGGGTGCATCTGCATAAACATCATAGGAGAAAATACTTAATTTGGGATCAAATTTGCAGACTCTGATTCTCCTATAGAGGTTTTCCATCTAGCCATAGGATCACACTTTACAAAACCAACCCAAAGTTGAGGGCCTAAGTGTGACAAGGGAGGCTCTCTCACTCATCCCAAACCCTAAACAATTCCCGACAAAAAAAATTCATCAAAACCTCAAGACCCTCAGAACCAGATCAACAACAAGTAACAACTAACAAGTCAAAGAAACTTGTTAGATCCTACACAAGCACAAAGAATTCACAACTCAATCAATTGATAGGAAAGAACAACAAATTAACAAAGGAAAGCAAATTAAATAAGGTCAATTCACTGGACTACATAAGCTCCACTCTAAATACACATGATCCATAAAAATGTACTAATGGACATTTCAACTCATTTTGAGAAAAGTTGCAAACTCTCACTTAGATTCAGCTCATTTGTATTTTACAATTATTTTTCTCAAATATTCAAACTCAAAGTTGAAACAATGAGACAATCATGTCCATCATATAAAAACCATACCTCAATATCATTCATGTCCAGCATGTCCCAGAAACAATGAGTTACAATAACCATTAAAGTACTTAAAATAATAACAATATAAGGGTAGTGATCTATATCAAATCTAACTTGATAATGAAAGAAAACAATACATAATAGTAGCATGGTATGTCAGATCTGACCCAATTATAAACTCATCATAAGATAACTCAAAACAAGATGTTAGGGTAGAGATCCCTTATCCTCAGAAAAATGCTTCTAAACAGAATTCAACATCTTAATGTTAGGTTACTTGCATGCTACTGAACTAGACAAACATACCTGTTGAAGGAGAGAACCTAGAACCATAGAATATCCTAAAATATATCATCCAAACATCACAAATAAAACAAAGTAGCAACACAGCAGTACAACCAACTCTCAATAACAAACAACAACAAATTAATCCAAAAAAGTCTCATATGGTAGCACTATGGTGGATGACACCTAAGGAGGTATGTTAAGGTGAACGCAAGGGTGGAAAACCCCCCTATGTTGATGTATTTGTAACTTTGGAATGTATTCATCCATATATCTTATGTATTGTACCCCGATGTTTATTTCGGGATGTGTCTGTAATGTATTTGAGTCATGTCATGCCCCGATGTTCCTATTGAGAGGTTCTATAATGTAAACAAGTCATGTCAAGTCATTGTGGGTAACCCTCCTATTGTTCAAGGGTTAAAGTCCCCACAGTTGTGGGGCCCTAGGGTTATTAGACTATCCTAGAGAATTTGACCCTAGGCGAGTCATTGTAAGTTGGGGAAATAGTCCCCACTATTGTGTTAAGGATAACCCTCCTTGTTGGTCGGAGGAGGCAAAGTCCCCACAAGTTGTTGGGTGCTAGGGTTATTAGACACTCATAGAGATGTTGGCTCTAATAAGTAATTGTTAAGTGATTCCAACATGTTGGATTGGGTTTCAAGTGAATGAAAAAATATAAATAGAGAGTGAGCCTCTCTATTTATCACACACACACTCACTCATTGGGGTGCATGAGTGAAAGAGAAGTTGCTGGGACAAGAGAGAGACTACTACTGTCAGGAGATCATCTTTATGTTTTCAATTTTTTCTTTTGGTGCTGATTCTATCTTTGAGGAAGTTGTGGTGTTTTCTCCTTGATGGTTTCCCCGAGGAAAATTCCTTGTCTCTTGTCTCTTGTGTTTATTGCTGTGCATGTTATTCTCTCACTTAAAGATCCTAAGATCATAATGCTAGCTTGAATGATAAAAATCTAACATGGCATTAGAGCTAACCTCAGAAGAAGACATTGTGCAGCTACAAAAGCTAGGGATTCTTACTGTATGGGTCTCTCTCCACAATACATCAGAAAAAGTATGCTAGGATGACTCTCCATTGAAGGGTGCATCTTTCTGTCGAAGCGGAATTCGATTCTGAACATTTTTAGTTTTTGGTGCGGGAAATTAGGGATTCTTACAAAAGAGGAATTTTTGAGTGAGCCCAGCATAGGATTTATCTCCTCATCAAAATCAAAGTTTAGATACCTGGTTCAATATTTTTGGTTGGGTGAAACTCTAGGAAAGTCAAACCCTAGTTTGACCCCAAGCTGGAAAAACCCTAAAATGCTAAAATTGATAAGTTTTGGTACATTCACTATATCGCAGGATTGGAGAAGGATCAGGTGCATAAATTTTTACAAGACAAATAAAACATATTGATTTACAGTGTATCCAAAATTCAATATCATATTCACTATATTCTGGGAGATACGATCCCTCGAAGTTAGGGTTCCATCCTCTTCTAGGATTCATCCCTAAAAAGGACACCTGGGTATAATTGCTATATATTGGGTTACAAAGGTCCAAAAGAAGTTTAGAAACATGTTACAGAAAGGGAATGGACTGTACTTTCTGTGGTTCAAGGTTCATACCCAAAAGATGAAACATTGATACATGGAAGTCCATACAAATTCATTGTTCTGAACAATCCTGTAACAGGTCACCTTGGGAAAATGATCATAAGTACCAACTGGTGAAACGAATTCTGATTACACCTATGGTGTTGGAACAGGGACAGGTGAGGATACTTTAGTACAATGTTTTAGAGATATAATATCAGACATTTCGGAGATATGATAGAAACAGTAACGGGCATTTCTGTAGAAGAAATTGGAAAACTAGGGAATCCTGTTCCGGGAGCTTCCCTCCATTGTTTTCAGAAAAGGAGTACATTGGACAACTTGCCTTGAAGAGATCTATATTTCTATCCTATCAGACCTAAAATATTCCAATTTCTAAAAATTAGGGTTTCTCTAACAAACCGTAAATTATCCAGTTCGAAAACCGAGACGGACACCTCAAATCGGTAAGATCTAATATTTTTCTATTTTCATTTGAGCTTCTCATTTCAAAGTGATCTATCACATCAGATTGATGATAAGATTGGTGAATTTGAAAAATTCCAAGCATGGAAGTATATTATTTCTCTGAAGAAAATGAATTGGACACCTACATGAGTAGAGAGGTTCCAGTTCCAAAGGGAGATGAGGCTCAAAGCCTTACGTAAGAAGAACTTGGTCAAGGATAAGAAGATCATTGTTGATTCAATCATGGATCACCTTGTACCAAAAGTGTCTTCCATAAAGACATCGAATATGTTTGATTCCTTGACCAAGCTATTTGAAGGGAAGAACATAAATCAGAATATGACCTTAAGAAACCGGTTGAATAATGTGAAGATCCATAATGCAGAGACCATACAGTCATACTTTACAAGGGTCTCTCAAATCAAAGAACAAATTGTAACAGTAGAAGAAGAAGTGGAGAATGAAGAAGTGGTGATAGCCACCTTGAATGGCCTCCTAGGATCATTGGATTCGTTCATTCAACGAATGTGTGCCAGAAGGAAGTGATTACTTTTAGTAGACTCTGGGAAGAAAAAGAAGCTCGACTCATAATAAGAGAAGAGAATATGGGAGCAACTGAAGATTAAGCTCTCACCATGCAAAGAAGATCTCTCAAGCGATGAGGAATATGAAGAACTCAACTCTTGAAGAAACTCCTATCCATCTTAGCATTTGAATAAGAAACGATGAAGAACATGATGAAGCTAAAGGATCAAGAAGGAGTCTACCAACGAAAAAAATAAAGATAAGTATTCAATTGTCATTTCATGATATTGTTTTGTTATGCATGATAGAATGTTTGCATTAATGACAGTATACTACTAATATGCATGTGATGGGTAATTAGCTCATGGTTCTATACAACTCTCCATTGACACTTATCTAGAATGAAACCTCTTTGCTGACATATTGGATTAGTGCACAATCTCAATGTTGTCTTGGTAGAGATGGAAGGCATCTAGAAAGTTTCCGTGAGATATGGATGAATGTTGTATTGGCTAAAATAGTTGCATAATCATATATCTCGATGCAAAATAATTTTTCATTATGAATATACCTTATGAAATTTTATTAACCATAGAACAAATGCATTTGAATTCTAGGAAAGATCGCATAAAATCGCCTACAAGCAAAGAAGGATGAGACTTGTTCTGAAGAACAAGTGACAACAGTTCAAGATGAAGAATACAACGATACCATTGATGCATAACCTTCCAGCTATGAAGAAGTAACCAAGAATAAAGGGAAGACCAGTTCAAGAAGAATGATGTCTAGGATGTAGTATCGATACATGAAGGAAAGTTCATAGTTCTATCATGCAGTAGATGGAAACATCGTGGGATACAAGGAAATATTTGTAGCACAAGGCTTCTCACGAAAATAGGGCATAGACTACAAAGAAACATTTGCAGCCAGTGGGAGTTGAAACACATACATGATGAGCTTGATGAAGATCTTAACCTTTTCTACAAGGTTGAAGATCAAAGTCTATACACTAGATGGATACATAGAATATTAGTAGCATAGGAAGCTACTTGTCACGCCAGTACATAATGTTTCAGTGCATAGAGTACACAAGATAGAGAGAGTATGATGCTCCGTTTCATAGGGAGTAACTATAGAATATCAAGAGGTTCGACAAGGTATGACAGGATGGATAGATTACTGATGACTCTAGGATTTACTAAGAGTAAAGTAGATTCCAAACTTTGCTTCAAGATTGAAGGCAGAAGACCAGTGATGCTCCTATTTTGTGTTGATCCACTATTTTCTAGGCATGGAGGTGTGGCAGAATATTCCTCAGACAAGGGAAGTATGCAATAGAGATCCTGAAGAGGTTCGGGATGATGGACTACAAGGCCATGACCACACCTATGGCATTGAGCATGAATCTACTGAGTGTTGCTTCATCAGAAGCGATTGATGCTACAATGTATCATCAGATGATTGGGTCCTTGATGTACCTAATGGACACGAGACAAGATATTTGCTTTGCTGTGAACACCTTGAGCCAGTTCCTGACAGATCCGAGACATGTTCACTTGATTGCTGCAAAGCATATTCTAAGGTACTTGAGGGGTACAGTTGATTATGGGCTCAAGTATGAGGCGAATCAAAAGATTAACCATTATGACTTAGGGTCAGATATAAGTGCTGAAGAAGACCTACATGGATTCTAGGCCTACAACCAACATGAAAAAGGGTTGGCTCTGTAGAACTTCCTGTGATGAGAAGAATCATGAGATAGCACCTGTGGTGATGATCCACCAGTGATGATGATCCAGATTGAGTGATTATCTAGATCCAGTGATGATGATCCAGATCGAGTGATGATCCAGATTCAGTGATGATGATCAAGATCGAGTGATGATGATCCAGATTGAGTGATGATCCAAATCCGATGATGAAGATGAATTGAACATGACGAGAACTCAATGATGATCCAGATTATACAAAGAAGAAGACTTGTGCTGATAAATTGTGCCGAGAGAATACCTTTCTACTTAAGAGGGAGTGTTGATGTATTTGTAACTTCGGAATGTATTCATCCATATATCTTATGTATTGTACCTCAATGTTTATTCTAAGATGTGTCTATAATATATTTGAGTCATGTCATGCACTGATGTTCCTATCGGGAGGTTCTATAATGTGAACAAGTCATGTCAAGTCATTGTGGGTAACCCTCCTATTGGTCAAGGGTTAAAGTCCTCGCAGTTGTGGGGCACTAGGGCTATTAGACTATCCTAGAGAAGTTGACCCTAGGTGAGTCATTGTAAGTTAGGGCAATAGTCCCCACCATTGTGTTAAGGATAACCATCCTTGTTGGTCGGAGGAGTCAAAGTCCCCACAAGTTGTGGGGAACTAGGGTTATTAGACACTACTAGAGATGTCGGCTCTAGTAAGTAAATGTTAAGTGAGGCTGGCATGTTGGAGTGGGATTCAAGTGAATGAAAGAATAGAAATAGAGAGTGAGCCTCTCTATTTATCACACACACACTCACTCATTGGGGCGCATGAGTGAAAGAGAAGTTGCTAGGACAAGAGAGAGACTACTGTTGTCGGGAGATCATCTTTATGTTTTTAGGTTTTTCTTTTGGTGCTGATTCTATCTCTAAGGAAGTTGCGGGGTTTTCTCCTTTATGGTTTCCCCAAGGAAAATTCTTTGTGTCTCTTGTCTCTTATGTTTATTGCTGTGCATGTTATTCTCTCAGTTAAAGATCCTAAGATCATAATGCTAGCTTGAATGATACAAATCTAACACCCTAATGGGTCACTCTAGTCATCAACAATTTGGATGTCAAAATTTAATGGTTATATAGCTCAATGTTACCATGCAAGGGTTAATCATGAGTCACCACAAGGATAAACATCACATAGAAGTAAACGTGCAAGTCAACGTAACATAACAATGAAAAAATGACATCATACTAGGCTCATGCACATCAAGTCAATGTGCGGGTAGGTTTCATTCCTAGATATCATGTGGCCATATGCCTCATGTGTCTAATGCAAAGAGTGGAAGCTCATAATCATCATCATTGGATATGAAAGCTCATGTGGTAATCTCATATTCTTCCTTGGGTTAAATCAGGAAGGGGTAGCCATCCCCTTGAAGATAACCATAGTCCTCAGAATATGTCACACATTACAAAAATATAAGTTATGCACTGACTAATACAAATACAAATATTTAATGTATACAACTACAATTTTTTGTGTTTTTTTTCTTTCATAAATTCTAAGATGGGGACATCTAATTCATTGTCATTTAACATTGAAATTGTTGTGCCCTCTCTTTCTATTGATTGTGTGGGAATTCTATCCCATACCATACTTTCTGGTACGTCGAATAGTAGAGTGTGGAGTTCGCTGGTGAGGGGCATCGTTATTTCCAAGATCATTACAATGATATTTACCCATTGGCTGGCCAACTCAGATAGTTAGAGTGTTCATTAGTTCTTCCATTTGAGCACGGGAAGGTACATGCTCTTCCATTCACAGAAGAAAATTTATTACTATATGTCATCAATTATATACTTGAAATCATAATAAATACTTCTATTTTATAGCATACATACTTGAATCATGGCTAGGCTACTCGCCACCAACATGAGGCATCTTTGCACCATCATGTGGTACCTGTTCGATACCGCTACAATCACTGCTTTTGTTTCTCTCACCATGAAAACTAAAAAAGAAATTTTATTTTTCACATATACAAATTTGACATAACACAGAATTCAAGTCCAAATTCATGTGAGAAAATTGAACATGTACACATGGTTTTATTTACGTTTGTGTGCATTAATGGGGAAATTGGGGTTTTCCCCAAGCTTTTTCGACGTTCCAACACATGTTGAAAACTATACTTGAACCCGAGCCTCAATTCTTCTTCAGTGGATGCTTCTCGGAAAGAATTTCCCTGTAATGCATAACACCCTAAAATTATTTGTTCACTACAGTGATAAATGAATTATTTGTTCACTACAGTTACAAAAAAATTGGCTACAAATAATGATCATTCATTTATTACAATTCGTGCCCTTAGTTTTTGATATCCACCCTAGCCCAATTTGTGTTTCCCATGTTTTTCTACCTTTCCCTTTGTCGCTTTAGAGGTGTCAAGGAGCCTATGAAAGGTTTCAAATATGTTAGATATCACAACTTAAATATATTTAAAAGTAAAAAAAAATATTGAACAATTTTCATTGAAAATATAATATGTGACATACCTTCTTGAACCAATTGGTCGATACTTTCCTTGTTTTCTGAATGCCTTATCCTTTGCACCATCCATGAGCACCTTCCAATCCTTCTCTGGAAGCATCAAAGGATGCTCATACTTAGTGTTAATTTGGAAATTGTCCCTATAATATTCCCTGACATATTTCAAATTTAAGACATCTGCTGCGGTGACACCTTTTTTGTTGAAGGTATCACCAAACAATTTAACCATGTGGTTCATCAAATCGTCTTTCAATTTGTTATTTTGGTCATTCCATTATGTACTAATGGTGGGCCCAAAAATATTTAAATCCTTCTCATGTAGGTTCTTATAAAAAACATTATTACTTTCAAAAATAATATGATCATTAATTAAAAATAATTTCAGGTATTTGGCTGTGAGTTACATGAAAAAAACTGAATTAATCAAATAATACCCACAATCTTTGGTATCTTGATTGGAACATAGTCCATGTCCTCCAAGAATGTAACAGGAAATGATCCCTTTCTAACCACATGTACTACTCCAGGATAACAACTTTCACATTCGATGCTACTCTCCTCTCTAAATTCCTGTGAAGTAGTATTGCGTGAAGGGCCCTCCTGATCTCCAACATTCGGTGAGATCATAGAATCTAAAGGGAATTTTTGGTCAGGATATTCAAATATCCTGGTTTGTATGGTATATTGATGCCGTGTTGAACCATTTCTACTACCAATACCGACATCTACATACTGTAGTACTTGATGCACAGGTGTTGTCTCCAAAAATTCACACATAAAATAAAACTTTAATTGACTAGATCATATAAAAAATAGAGAACTAAAATAACATAAATAAATATCTTGGAGAATAGTTCGTATAATATTTTACAAATTCCACTTACCCCATGCTATACTATTGTTTTCCTCAAGTTAGAAATTATTGCTTTGATTTCTTCAGTCATGGGTCTGATCTTTATCAGTGCAATAAGTTCTTGATTGGAATTTTCAAAGCCTTATTCACTATTCGCATTGGGTCATTTGAATAAAAAATATCTTCCTCAGTGACCACCTCATCATCGTGATGTGGTGTGCTCTACAAACATCAATCAATAAAATTAGTTAATTTATTTTTATCATTACAAAAATTCACGTGAAAACAATAACATGCATTTAATAATAACAAATTACTTTAATCACATTTAGGTATTATTAGGATAAAATTTACATTAGAGGAAATTTCAACTCAAAATGGGCCTCCTAAAAATAATTAATAAAATAATATTTATTAATTTTGGAGGAGGAAAAGAAAACAACTACGTTTTTGTTTGTATTTTCGACATATCCCCCCTTGTTTTTACTCAAATTTCGATCAGGAGAGCTCTTTGGATGAAAAATTAAATTCCGCATCCAATGAGTACCCACTCAACATAGTTTTGATGGATCCCTCTACCCCAAAAAAAAGAAATACATGAAAAAATGTGATGATGATGTGAAATACTTGAAAAATGATCATCATCATGCTTTTAAGTTATTTCTTGTTTTTGGGGTAGAGGGGTCTATCAAAAGTATGTCGAGTGGGTAGTTGTTGGATGTAGAATTTGATTCCGCATCCAATGAACTCTCCCAATCGAAATTTGAGTAAAAACACGGGGAGATATGTCGAAAATAGAAACAAAAAAATAGTTTTTTATGATACATATCGCCAAATTTATATTAAAAAAGTGTTCAAAGACCTATACGGTATTTCAAATTTAAAGCGATTTCATTAGCTAACACATGATGCCATGGAATTTGAATTAGAGTTAAAAGGCCCATATTGAGTTGAAATTTCCTCTAATGTTTAATGGGACACCATTGGGAATTTCCCATGATCGGCCTGCCACAATACAAGAAGCAAAACAATTTCACATTGAAAAGTAAAAATTGAACCATGTCTAATAAACGTAATTAATGAAGAAAAAAATTAGTGTTAGTATGACAATCATATTTACCTAACCAGAAGCTACAGGCGTGTTGTGAGTGCACCCGCGAAACAATATAATAAGCATGAAATCATCTCCAAATATCACAGTGTTTACAATATTCCCACACAATGTTTACAATATGCCCGCACGGTATTTACAATACGCCAGCATAATGTTTATAGACCGACGAATACATTTATTATCTAGGTACCTATACAACAACTTGATCTTTATGTTGGATTATTATCTTAGCAATACTATTAATATTCAAGTCATCAACAAGTTTATGAGTCAAGGACCATTTACCATTTAGAGTAGAGTACAGTATGAAAAAAATTACTTACCATTTTTTTTAGGTGTTCAGTAGGAACCGAGTAAGTCAAGTAGTGTTTGTTAAGTATGTAGCAAACCCTGTTCAAGTAGAGTTTGTTAAGTAGGTTTTGTTATTGGATTGTTTGGTATTTGATTCTCTTTCCTCATGGAACAACAACTCCAATAGGTCCATTACCTCAACAATTGTTCAGAAATATTGATGGTACAACACTAGGTTATGTTGGGGGAAAGTTGTTGTTATGTATTGGTGAGTTAGGAGGGTTTCATTTAATACTTCTAAAGCTACTACTACACAAGGTGTCACCATATCTGGTCCTTTCTCAAGTTGTTGGTACTTTAACACACCGAGAGTATTGTTTATTTATGGTGGCTTCCTTAGTGAAGATGTTCATATTGCACCTAGATCTGAGTTTTAACAATTTTAGCATTGTTATAACCTCCAAAATTTTCCCAAAACTAATACATAACCTCCATGTTCACTACTTATGCACCTATATTTTTGTTTCAAGGGTTAATATACACACATACTTACCTTAAATTGAAAGCTAGGTTTGTTGTAGGGGTCCACATTGCTTCTATAGGACTATGTAACACCTAAAACTACTTATAGGGCTAATTTTCATGCTGTTTTACTGTCAAACTTACTCCTTACTAATTAAAAACTAACCATATTGTTGTTTCATGCTGGGTTTAGTGTCAAATATGCCCAGAATTTCCTTTTGAGTGTTGAAATGTATCACATACATGCTCAGGATTGATATCTAGGGTCTTAAATGAACCTAAAATGTGCCCAAAAGAGATATTGAGGCTATTTAAGGGATAAGAAGTGCTCAAAATTACTTTTGCAGAGTTATGTTGGTATTTGTGCTAAGAATTTATAAAAAACCAACTAGATCTTAAAATATTGCTTCCTTTGTTGCTGTCCATACTCAAAACTAAATTTTAAACCGTCATTTCCATTGTTTCTCCTCAGAAAACCCTCAATAATTAATTCTTGACTCATAGAAATTTCCCATATCTAAAATGATCTCTACTTTGTTGTTCAATGGGATAATACAGTCCTTGATCATACCAAAAAATATCCATAACTACTCAAAGTATGAAACGTCTTTCTCTCTTGGGGCCATGGTAGGTGTAAAGTTGAACTATTGAAAAAATTTGCAAATTAAAATGTGCCTTAATTTATTTTTTCAACAAAATTTAAAACTAAAAGATAAATTTCAGACTCAGACCTCTTGTAAAAAAATTATGACAAAAATAGGGGCAAATTTGAATCACTTCATACTTTTAACTTACTTGGACAATTGACTGTTGGATTGAGATAGTGAAAAATAATGCAAAACAAATCAATGCCCATAATTACACTGACATGGATAAAAACTACTCCAAGATACAAGCTGGGTTGTAGCCTCCTTAATGAGATTCCAAATACACTACAAACAGTCCAATAAAACTACCTAAGAATATCCAAAACCTTAATTGTTCAACATGCAATTCTGCTCCAAATGCTCACAAATGCTCAATGAACATGGTGTGGAAAATAGAGGTTGGGGGGGGTCTCCTTATAGGTATGAGTTAGGGTTTAATGTATTATGGTTTTAGTATTCTTTTCTATAAAAAAATGGTCATTTTCCTCCCACATGTACGCCCCAGTTGGACCCACATCAACTCAGTTGAGTTATGTTGGGCTCATCCCGTTTGACTGGTTTGGTACTTAATTGGCCTTGACTCAGCCGGTTCAGTACCAAACCAGTCGACCGATCCAGTTTATTGACAATTTCATTAACCAGAGGGTCAACTTGGCTGAGTTCGAGTCCGAGTCCAAGTTGACCAGTTTTTAAAACACTTCCACCAATCCCTCCAAAAGTCCCTCCCATATTGATATTCATTTTAAATATCTTGGAATTTAGAATAAGGCATGGAATTCCATGGTAAAAGGATGATCAAATGCCAAGATCCCAAACTCTCTAAATTAAGAAAGAATAAAAATCAACATTTGGGTAGAGCTTCTTAATAAATTATTCATCAAAGAATGAAACCCTCTATAGCGCCACAACCTTCTCAATAAAAGGATTGCATCCAAGTCCAACAAAATAGATAACACTTTTTCTGCTGAATTGGAAATGACCTTGGCATGGAGATCATAATCATTGTATACTCGATAACACTTTTTCTCTCCCTATATTTTTACACCCTCAACAAACTATGATATGTGGTAAACTATGCCAATTTCATTAAGTGTTTTAAAAACAACCACATTTTCCCCTCAATGTAAAGGACCATATATTGAACCAGTTTCCCTAGTAAGAGCAATATAGACATCAAAATGACTGGAAGCAAGGTGTCATGTGGTAGTTGTTGAATAGTTCATTTCATGCTTCACACAAAAGATGAAAAGTGTATCAAGGGCTCTTACTAGTCGAGGATTATGTTTACATGATATGTCATCCGATGAGTCCAACATATATAGAAAATTATCTAAATAAGAACGTTTACTGGAAGGAAAGACATGTGGCCTCACTTCCATTCTCAAGGTAAATTCTCTTTTCAACTAATTCCTCAATTGGATAATCCCCATATCGTAATATTCCTTCATCTCCATCTATGTAGGAAATTGATGAATGGACAGGAGCAGTGTTCAAGTATCATGGATCATAAATATTCAACCCTTTTTCATCCCCACCAATAGTTAAATTTACCTCAATGGTTTCCACATGAAATCCCACAATCCTGTCCAAGACTATTTATATAATATAATCACAATTCTTTCACCTCTAGGTCTACCCAGATTGACTAGAAGTGCCTCTTACTAATGTATGGTTCATGAAAGCACTATCATGGCTGAGGTGTATCTAACCTGATGTGCACACATTATTTTTTTAAATCAACATAAGTCTTCTATCTTAACTACAAAGGATAAACATTATTTAATAATCCTACTCGTACTTCGACTTTTCCTCGAGTATGCTTTCTGTTTTGAGAAAAAATACTACAAGAAAATTGACTAGGTAGTCCACTATGTAAGAATAGGTTTGGCTTCGACTTCAAAATTCGACCATAACTACATATGAGGATCGTTTACTACTGATTTAGGCCTAAAGTACACCAAGGCTTAGAATTTAGATGTTTTTACGGTCACTACATTGCTTAGGGACACTTTTATGCTGTTATTTTAAGGCTTTCATATGCACAAAATGGTGGTTTATAAGCATTGATATGTTGCTTCTGTCCTAGGTCATCTAGAAAATATCCAAGTGTTCGTGCATGAAATAGAGTTAACATGGTCTATACTTTCAACGTGTAAAGTTTGAAGTGTCTTTTAACCTGTCACACTCTCTAAGATAAGAGTAGTGATACTTGCAAATCCTGAATCAAATCTCAATCAATAAATTGACCAATAAATAAAGTAGATCAACCACCTATCCTAGGTGGAAATCCCTACTCAACTTTGGAAGTTTAGGGAATCCCACCCAATATCCTTTCATACATAAAAGTGCATATGCCAAGTAATAGAGGTACAATATCTTCCATAATTGTTGAGTAGTATTAATTTCCATGTTCCATGATAAATATAGAGTTTCCATAGTTGTGAGTAGTATTAATTTCCATATTCCATGTAATCACCAATTTTTATTTTGGTCTTTTTCTAAATAATCTTTCCTTGAGGAATTTGTCCATTGTATATGCTCCCTTGATACTATTACTTCATCCCGCCAAACTCAACTAATACTATTAATACATTTTAAAAGCAACAACTATTGGATTTCTATTATCAGCACTCTAAATTACTAATTTTTCCAAGAAGCAAGTTTACAGTCAAATATGGGGGAGTTAATGAATTGTCCAAACTTACAAAGAACCTTAAAAATATCAGAAGAGTACTAAAATATAAACCTATCACAATGCCTTTCATACTTCTCATTCTCATCACATTGCTTATTTTCCATGTTGGGTACAAAATATTCAAGCACTAAGGAATTTTAGAAGGCTATGTCATTTGCTGAGCCTCCAAAACCATAAGCCAAGTTCCTCAATGCCATTTCCAATGTAGTCAATATTAAAAACAATCAAAAGAACAAATTTCATGAGATAGTGGAAGAATTGTGAATAGAAATATTTTGGAATTGGGATTGATACGTATTACTTATTAGCGGATATCATACCTACATGGATTTGTATAGGTTGAAGCTATTATTCACTACTTCGTTTAGATCCTGAGTTTGTTCTCCATTTAGTTTTGGTGAGGGAAAACCTAACAATTGGTATTTCAGTGATTCTCTAAAATTTTCCTTCAGAATATTCAAGAAAATTTCTAATATATTGTGTGTAGTCCCACCATTGATTGACAATTTGAGATCACAAGTTGGAGTTGGGGCCCAAGGGTAAGAAGTAGTGTGTGGGTCCCATGTGTAAGAAATAAATGGGAACCACATATAGTTGACTTATTTCTCAATTCCTGATAATGATGCATACTCCAGAGAGGATAGAGTGTGTAGGGCCACTTAACCCCCTATTTTCATGGGGGTTTTCTTACGTCTTCTTGAATACTTTTGGGTTGATTCTTGGGTTTTGGGTAAATATGGGAAAGTATCAAGCACGACTCTAGCATATGTCAACTATAAAATGAATTCTGAGTGCAAGGAATCCTTGAACAACAATAAACAAATAGACCTAGGCTAGTCCAAGAACTTTCTAATCATGAATAATTAACAACGAACCTCATTGTGGGAAATGAGAATCATTTTGGGTGCATTTGCAACAACGAGGTTTATATCCAAGAATGGACTAATTCTAAGAAATTATGGGCACAAGTAAGACATATATAGTCATGTTTATGTCTTTAAATATCCCTAATCAATAAGTGTTCTTAATCCTAGATCTGAAATTGCACCTTTTCTTGAGGGGTAAACCATCCAAGCAAAGAAACAACTAACGTTTTGGCAGCAAATATAAAAATATGTTAAATTGTTAAAAACAACTCAAATTTTGTATGAAGAGTATGAATAACTAGGGGGGTTTGTAACTTGTTTTATGCTTGATTACACTTGTAAATGATAAATAAGGTTCAACAATTTCATACTTTCCTCTTATTTGTGCACATTACAAAGCATATATGTTGGCATCACTAAGGCCATTCATCCCTCCTTCTGACTTAGGATTAGAGAGTGGCATAGTTTCTACATACTTCTTGATGTTGATGAACCTTTCTATTTATTAGAATTGATGTTGATCCCAAACTGTTAGTTAGTACTCTATCTAAATAGTAGGTAATAATACTAGGACTCCTATTCATACGCCCTAGCCTAGTTACTTAAATAATGGATGGAGAAAGTTGTATAGTACTTCTCCCACGTATTAGTTTTCTTCACTTTGATGATTTGTAATTGATGATTGGAACATGGACTGAGAAAGAACCCTAGGAATGTACCAATGATATAGAAATAATATTAGATTGTCCTTCCTAGTGATGATTGATCTAGAAAGAATCTTATATAGCTATTTTTTTATATTTGGTTTTCACCGAGGCTAGTTATGTAGAATTCAATTGAAACTTGCTCATAGTGGCATACATGGGTCAGGACTGGAGAAGACCCTCATAAAGGGTGAAGATAAAATGGTAAAGAAGACCCTCAAGGAGAGTGAAGATGATGGTGATTCCTAGTAGAATAAAACACAAAATATTGATATGTTGGACCATTGATATCATGAAAATATACACAAGATAATTTTCCTAATAATTATAGGAAATCAAGCCCTATCATGACTAAATTCCTCTCTGTTTGGACTGTTTCTTTCCTAGTGTGGAGGCTAGTATCCCAAGGGGTTGTATACTATTATGAAACTAATATATATGCGTGGATAATATAATTGAAAAACACACAAACAACTCACTCTTGAGCTTCCCATAAGCATTCAAAAGCAAGGATAAATTTTTAATGGAATTTAAAGTGACATACTACCAAAGGATCAATACCATGCAGTGGTGATAGTTTTTTGGACTTTTGAAGGTGGAAATATAACGTGTAATATGATGCTACAACTACTCTGAATAAAAATCTAAACCCCCGTTGTCCTCAACTCTATATATGTAGAATCCCAAATCATGAAAACCAATTTTCCCTAGAAGTTTGTAGAAAGAGGAAAGAAAACATACTTAATTTCACAGACTGCATGCATGCCAACTGTTGTTTTTTTTTGCTATTTGGATGATGTTTTTTGTGGAAAAATAATTCTTCTAATTGCATTGCTAGTATCTACCATCCAAAATAGGTGGGTTAGAGGCTCTAGGTGACATTAAATGCACCAAATCATCCCAAAATTGGACAAAATCCACCTCTAGCACTCCTAGTCAAACAAACGGTCAACATTCAATGAATGGGAGCAGACCATCAATGATCAAGGTGCACATGTGGATGGTTCGCTGAGTTGGAGTGCTCATGTGGGTGTGAATGCACCAATTTACCTGGTTATTGGTCCAACTAAGTACCCTAAGTCCAAAATCATAGTGTATTAATGCAAAATGCAATAAAACTAACTGAGTTAAACTAAGGTACTAAGGGGTTGTTGGATTACTATTTTAACACCCTACCTTAACCAAAAACTTAGTGAGCCTCATAAAATGAAAATTCCTTGGAAGCAAAGTATCAAGTCACCTCAATTACATCAATCAAAATTTATATTTGTCCATATGAAGTGAGGAAAAGAAGGAAAACCACATGGGACAAAACCTTACCTCAAGAATGGACATGGGGATGAAACCTACAAAAAATAGCAAAAAATCACCATGCATCACTAACCCCAAGAAAATATCTAAGGTAAGTGAAGGTATTCTCTGTGAAATTGTTGGTGAAAATGTCAGCAGCTTGCTCGGTGGATGGGCAATATTGCAGTGAAATCACCCAGTCATGCACTAATCCCTAGATGTAGTGCATATGTATCTCGATATGGTTTGTCCTCTTCCTCTGAACTGGATCAATAGATATTTTTATGGAACTTTTATTAGGTCTGAAGCATACATTGGTTGACACAACATGATTCCCTTTTCACTTTTCTCAATTTCCAAACCCAAAAATTGCCTTAGCAGTCCTAGATCGGTCATGGAAAATTCACTATGTAAAGATGACTCAATTGAACCAATTGAAGTGGTGTAGCTCCATGTAATTAAAAATTCATCAACATAAATAACAATAACCTAAAAAATCCATCATGTTGCTGAAAATATATATTAGGATCTGATTTGCATCTAGTGAAGCCAATAGAGAGCAAGAAGGCATCCATTTTAGCATACCAAGCGTTGGGGGCTTGCTTCAGTCCATAGAGAGATTTATTCAGCCTAAAAACAAGTGAAGGATCATCTTGGAAACCTTCAGGTTTCTGCATGTAGATCTCTTCCTGTATATCACCATGTAGGAATGCACTATTGACATCCATATGGTGCACTTGCCAACCCTTACTAGCTGCAATTGCTTGAACTAGTCTTATGGAGTCCATCTTTGAAACTGGTGCAAAGGTATCAGAATAATCAACACCATGGAATTGAAAGTATCCCTTAGAAACTAATCTAGATTTGTATTTTACATCTAAACCATCAGCATTAATTTTGGTTAGAAAGATCCATTTGCATTGAACTAGCTTCCTCTTGGGAAGAAGGGAAACCAATTCACATGTTTCATTCTCTTGGAGAGATTGGAAGTATTCTTCCATTTCTTTTTTCCATCTTGGGTCATTACAAGATTTCTGATATGTCTATGGATCAGATCCAATCAGCATATAATAGTGCTCAGAAAGAGCACTATCACTTGCAAAGGATTCATTACTAGTTTGAGATCTAGTCTTCCTAGGCTCTTGGGGATAGCCAACCAATTCCCCTGCATCTTGTATGATTTTATCAGCCCACTTGGTCCTTGATGGTGACTCATCTACAAAAATATAATCTACAGACATATAATCTTTTGGAATATTAGAAAAAATAGAGCATGAATCATCACTTACATCATCGAATTGTTGAGGAGAAGAACATTTCCCCGGTGGAAGCTCAAAATATGGTATTGGTTCCTCTTTGAATTGCACACTTATTTCAACAAATGTCTTGAGTGTGGAAGCATCAAAGAGTTTGTATCATTTTGTATCCTCACCATACCCAACCATGATGCATTCCTTCCTTTGTGGCTACAAGGCCTTCCTCTTTTGAGAAGGGATTCGAGCCCATGCTTTAGATCCAAAAATCTTGAAATTTGAGACATTTGGTTTAGGGAAAAACCATGCCTCATAGGGAGTCTTTAATTTTACTGATTTCTGGAAGGATCTGTTTTGTATGTGTGCAGAACAATTAATGACCTCATCCCATATCCTCGGACTTAGATCCCTTGATTCAATCATGGAAGTGGCCATCTCCTTGAGAGATCTATTATTCCTCTTTTCCACACCATTTTGTTGTGGTGTGTAAGGAGAAAGGTTACAAAAACCGAACCAGTGGTCGAATCGGTCGACCCTGAAAACCAGACCCGGACTAGAACTAGAGCAAGATGGGGAAAAATACTAGATCACAAAACCGGTCCACCAAAATACAAAAACTTCTTAAATTTTGAAAAATTATATATATATTCATGTGCAACCATGTGAATCCAAACCATTATACAAAAATTCACAAAAATCTCTCTTGGTATGTGCCATACTGAGCACATTTCACTAGAACCTTCCCCACTCAACCAACTTTTAAAATAAAATAAAAATAAAAATACCTTGTTTAGTGTTGTTGTACAGTTATGGAAGGAACTGGTCAAAACCAGTAAAATCGGTCAAAACTAGACGGTTCTGTACAGAACCGGTCAAAACCAGTTTGAGACACCGGTTTGACCTATTGAAGCCCCAAAACCGGTCAAACCAACCAGTTTTACCGGTTCTGATCTGGTTTTTGTAACACTGGTAGGGAGTTGAATGTTGCATTTGGATGCCACATTCCTCACAAAGGTGCTATAGGTTTTTGTTGACATAATCCTTCCCATTATCGGTCCTAATTATTTTAATATTATGCCCACTCTGATTTTATACCAGTTCCTTCCAAATCTTCAATTGCTCAAAAACTTCAAACTTTAATTTGAGGAAGTACACCTAGCAAAATCTCGAGTAATCATCAATAAATGTAAGTGCATACCTTGATCCACCAAATGATGGAGTTGAAAGAGGACCAATAATATATGAATGTACCAACCCAAGTGGTTGTGTGGCTCTCCTTTCAATCCCCTTCTCATAGCTTCCCTCTGGATGCTTCCCAACTACACACCCAATGCAAGCTCCATTTGATTATTTGATTTGTGGAAGTCCTTCCACTATCTCATCTGTGTGTAGTGCTTGGAGGCACTTGTAGTTCATGTGACCAAACCTCTCATGACATAGCTTGAAAGTCTCATCGTGAACATATTGGTCATTGGAAGTGGGGAGGAAGCTCAAAAACTTGTACATCCTCTCATGGTGGTCTACATACCCAATTGCAACAACTTAGTTTGATGAGATTTCTTAAATATCTACCATGTATGGAGTGAAGGACACTCCCATTTTTCTCCTTTATGGGTCATTTGATATACTAACAATAAATTTTCTGCAAGGTCTGGTACATACAACACATCACTGAAGAAACCATGCTCTAAATCAATCCTACCAATCCCCTTGGTATGGATTTCTGAATCATCCCCCATTCGAGCTGCTGGGCCAACATTCGAATGCATGGAGGATAAGATGTCTCTTGTGGATACCATGTGTCTAGAAGCCCCCAAATAAATTATGAAACACGAGGAATTATAGGTACCTACTACCAAAGCATGACATTTATCCTTGCCATCTGAGCTGGATTTGCCATCCTTCTTCCTTGTGCTGTTTGGGACTGTGATGTTGTTCTTCTCCAGTAGCTGCAACATCTGGTCAATGTTTTTTTTCATGCATGAGATCTCTAGATGCTATCCCTTATGGAAATAGGTGTATTTTTTCTTCTCTTTCCCCTTCTTGTCCTTCTCCCTGGGAGGATTCGAACCCCCATCATTGGATTTGGGCTTTCTGGTTTCTTCTTCTCTAGCAGCTACAAATTTTTTGCCTTGGACTTTTCCTTTCAAGGATTAGAAACTCCCATGGCCAAGGTTTGATCCTTAGCCTTGATGGTGACCATTTGTACTAGCTTGTATTTCTCCTAAGTGAGCGACTCCATGAATCTAGATAGACTTGCCATTTTCTAGTTTTGAAGTGTTAACTTGCAAGAGTGGAATGTGATGACAAAGACTAAGAATTATAGCCCCAACTTTGAAAGGATGGACATAATAAACTAGTCCTCTTTCTTCTCAATTCCACATTGATTTATATGAAACACAAGTGACTCAAAATTTGTGAAGAATTCCTGGATAATGTCAAAGTGTGTTGGGCTCACGCTGATGAACTCATTCTCAAGCTGGTATCCTCCGAGTTCATATTTTTTCCCAAAGAGTGTCTCTAGTTTTACCCAGAATTAACTGGGGTCATTAAAATGTCTACATGGAAAACAATATCTCTTGATATATTCATGCATAATAATCAATATTCTTCATCAAATCCGTTGAAGTACTTGGCTTTCTCTACAACAGAGTTTGGATCCACCTCTGTGCCCATGGTAACTCTGTAGAGAGATTTGGATCTCAATTTAATCACCATATACTCCTTCCAATCGAATAATTTTAAAGGTGTTAGAAATATTTGGGTATCTTCCAGTTATGCATGTGCTAATGGTGATGAAATTTCCAAAATGTCTCGCAAAACAACTAGATTTTATCTGGAATTTCTCTAAAATTGAAGCTAAAAACACTTTCAATTGATCTGCGACTCACTAAACTCAAACCAGCTCTGATACCATGTGATAATTTTGATCTACAACAATATCTAGGAGCCTTAGAGAAACTCAAAAAACTAATTTGGTGCAAATCCAGCAAAAAACATTAAATGAGAAGCAGTTTACACATGCAATCTGAACAGAAACAGGTTATATTTTGACTATCTAACATAATAACATGTTAGTAATAGGTTTATATTACATCATAAATGTTTCATGAGGCTTAGGAATCCCAATGTGACTGTACAAATGTACTTGGCCAAATTGGCCTCAATCCCCCCTGGGTGGGCCAATCACGCTCCAAATCAGACCAAATGGCCACAAATTTCTATGTGGATGGTGATTGAGGTCACATGGGTTCATAATACCACGTTGGCATGCATGGGTGTGTAGAAATAGGTGCTTTAGTGGCTCTAGGTGGCATTAAATACACCAAATCAACCCAAAATTGGACAAAATCCACCTCTAGCGCTCCTAGTCAACCAAACTATCCAAAGCCATAGTGTCTTAATGAAAAATGCGATAAAATTGACTAATAAGTTAAACTAAGGTACTAAGAAGTTGGATTATTGTTCTAACACCCTCCCTTAAACAAAAACTTAGTACAACTCATAAAATGAAAGAGGCCTTGGAAACAAAGGCTCAAGTCACCTCAATTTCATAAATAAAAATTTTATTTGTCCATATAAAGCGAGGAAAAGAAGGAAAATAACATGGGACAAAACCTTCCCTTAATAATGGACATGGGGATGAAACCTAAAACAAATAGCAGCAAATCACCATCCATCACTCACCCCAAGCAAATATCTTAGGTAAGTGAAGTTCTTCTCTATGAAAGTCTTGGTGAAAATGTCAAGAGTTTTCTTGGTGAATGGGAAATACTACAGTGAAATCACCATGTCATGCACTAAGCCCCAGATATAGTGCATATGTATAGCAATATTCTTTTTCCTCTGCCTCTGATTTAGATCAGTAGATATTTTGATGGCACTTTGATTGTCCACCCAAAATTTGGTAGGAGAATCAATTTTGACACCAAATTCTTGAAGAGTTTCCTGCATCCAAACACAGTATGTAGCTGCATTGAATGCTGCCCTGTACTCAGAATCTACTGATAAAAGTGAAATCATGTGTTATTTCTTACTTTACCAGCAAATGGGACCTTCGGCTGTTAGATTTTTTATCATTTAAGGAATATGATCTAGGATCTTATCTGAGAGAATAACATGCACAACAAAAATCACAAGAGACAATAGACACAGAGAATTTTCCTCGAGGAAACCATAAAGGAGAAAACCCCACAACTTCCTTAGATATAGAATGAGCACCAATAGCAGCAGTAAAGCCCAAAGACAAAAAAGATGATCTCCAACAACTGTTCTCTCTCTCTCACTTGAGAGAGCTTCTCCTCTCTCACTCATGCGCCCCAATGAGTGAGTGTGTGTATGATAAATAGAGAGGCTTACTCTCTATTTATATTCTTTTGTTCACTTAATGTCCACTCCAACAAGTTGGGCTCACTTAACAATTACTTACCAGGGCCGACATCTCTTGGAGAGTCTAATAATAGTTCCCCGCAACTGTGGGGACTTTTCCCTCTGATCAACAATAAGGGTTAACCTTAAATTAATTGTGGGTACTATTGCCCTGACTTACAATGGATAATTAACCTTAATGAATTTACATGACTTTTTACATTATTGAATATCCCGATAGGAACATCAAGGCATGACATGACTCAATTACATTATAGATACTTCCTAGAATAGAAATCGGGGTACAATACATAAGATATACAAGTGAATACATTCCAAAGTTACAAATACATCAACACTCCCTATTAACTAGGAAGGTATTCTCTTGACACAATTTATTAGCACAAGTCTTCTTCTCTTTATCATCTGGATCATCATCAAGTCATCTTCATCTTCAAGTCTAGATCATCACTGGATCTAGATCATCACTGGATCTGGGTCATCACTGGATCAGGATCATCACTGGATCTGGATCATGACTACTGGATCATCACTAGATCTGGATCATCACTGTTGGATCATCATTGGTGCTATGTCAATTCTACTCATCACAGGAAGTTCTACAGATCCAACCCTTTTTCATGCCGGTTGTAGGCCTAACCTCCAGGTAGGTCTTCATCTTCTTTAGCACGTATATCTGACCCAGTCAGAAAGGCCCTCCCAACACTTACATCTAACCATGGGATTAACACATCAACCATGTTAGAAAGGCACACCCAACACTCACAGCTGACCATGGGATGAACACATCAACCATGTCAGAAAGGCCCAACACTCACATCTGACCATGGGATGAACACATCAACCATGTCAGAAATGCCTAGCACTTATATATTACGATGTGATTAACACATCAACCATGTAAGAAAGTCTCAGCACTTATATATTACCATGGGATGAACACATCAACTACGTAAGAAAGGGTAAACACTTATATATTATCATGGGATGAACACATCAACCATGTAAGAAAGGCTCAACACTTATATCTGACCATGGGATGAATAGATCAACCATGTCAGAAGGGATCAACACTTATATATGATCATGGGATGAACACATCAACCATGTCAGAAGGGCTCAGCACTTATATCTTACCATAGGATGAAAAGATCAACCATGTAAGAAAGGCTTTGCACTTATATCTGACCATGTGGGATGAACACATCCCGCAGTCACATCAGAATGGCTCTACACTTATATCTGATCATGTGGGACGAACACATCCCACAGTCACATCAGAATGGCTCTGCACTTATATCTAATCATGTGGGATGAACACATCCTGTAGTCACATCAGAATGGTTCTGGACTTATATCTGACCATGGGATGAACATATCAGCCATGTCAGAAAGTCTCATGGAATTATCACTTCCCTTTGGAGGGAACCTCGATCTAGAGAAGACCAAGATTCTACCTAAATTACTCAAAATTCAATCTATCTAATGGTTTAGTTAACACATTAGCTATTTGCTTGTTCGTCACAACATACTGGAGCTTCAATGCTCCTCTCTACACCATATCCCTGATATAGTGATATTTGATCTCGATATGCTTCGACTTGTCATGGAACACTGGATTCTCTGACAACTTCACACAACTTTGATTGTAACAATATATGCAAGTAGCATCCAATTAGAGATCAAACAAATCAGATAGTAGCTTCCTAAGCCACACTTCCTCACAGCTGGCCGAACAAGCTCCAACATACTTTGCTTCAACTGTACTCAGTTCCACATAGGATTGCTTCCTGCTAAAATATGAGATCATACCTGATCCAATACTGAAGAAACACCCTGAAGTGCTCTTTCTATCAATGGCACTTCCTGCCCAATCTGAATCCACATAAACTTCCAGGTTAATCTTCTGATTCTCCTCATACTTGAGCCCATAATCAACTGTACCCTTCAGGTGCCTCAAAATATAATTTGCAACAATCAAGTGAACATGTCATGGATCTGTCATGAATTGGCTCAATGTGTTCATAGCAAAGCAAATATCTGGTATCGTATTCATCAATTACATCAAGGAACAAATCATCTGATGATACATCATGGAATCAACTGACTTGGATGAAGCAACACTCAATAGCTTCAGGTTCAATGCCATAGCTATGCTCATGGCCTTGCAGTCCATCATCTTGAACCTCTTTAGGATCTCTACTGCATACTTCCCTTGTACTAGGGAGATTTCATTCACATTCTTCCACACCTCCATGTTGGGAAAGTAGTGCATCCTATCCAAGTCCTTCATCTTGAGCTCGACAACAAGTCTCCTTCTTGAAACTTTAATGAGTTACTCTTTTTTGTCAACAACAAGTCATCGACATATAACAGGAGCATCACTGGTCTTCTGCCTTCAACCTTGAAGCAAAGGTAAATCCTAGATTCATCAGTAATCTATCCATCTTGTCGTACCATGTCAAACCTTAGGATCTTTTATAGTCACTCCCTCTGAAGCAGAGCATTATTCTCCCTCTGCCTTTCGTATTCTACGTATCATGTACTGGAGTGACAAGTAGCTTCTTCTGCTACTATTATTCTATGTATCCATCTAGGGTCACTGGATACCAAGATCTTCTATCTTGAAAACATTCTTCTCTCACCCATCTATGAGATTGCCATCCTCTATAGTCTTTTATCTTCAATGTAACATCCCCGACCCTCCGACTGACGAAGAGGACGCTACCATACATCAATCATCCGGGCATCTAGCCCCATGAACATGAACATACATACATATAATGTTGTAACAAGATTACTTAAAACATAAAACATACTACTATGCATTAATCATTCATATACATAGAAGAAGCAAAACATCATGCATTCATATACAATTCAGGATTTATTATGTACATTATCATTCATCAATGGTAAATACAGTTGCAGACACAAGTCAGGAAAGAATACTTATCTTAATAAGGACTTGTCCCGCAACCAGCTACGTCCCTGCAACGTTCCACCCAACCATAGGCCCACGTGCTCCTTAATATCTCAATGATGTTGCCACCCCTGAGCCGGGCATGATTCCCAAAGGAATAAGGAACTAACAGGCTTACACATAGCCAAGGATAACAACACCAAAAAGGTACACAGTTCAGCCAAGCCAACACAGTTGGGTTTATCAAGCGAACAATATATCAGCCGAGCCAACAAAGTTGGGTTTATCAGGCCATCCAAGAGTTGGGAAAGGATAAATTCTAAGCTAGTGAGCTCATTGAAGAGCTAAAGACACCAACACCAGAACCATCCTAGCTTCTAGGACACCCACACACACCCAACACAAGGAAATCATCCCTTTCTCTACAACGCAGTCCCTCAGACCTTGATCTCCCTTCTATTTCTATTCAAGGGTTGTGGAGAAGAAAGCCATCCCACTAGCTCTGTCTGTGTGGTTCCCAACCCACCAGGTTTATCAAGCACATCAGGCCCTCATTCACCACTCCAATGTAGTCCGAGGACAAAACCATTGCGTGCATGCAACAAAACAACTATTCAAGCTTTAACAAGGGAAAACAACTCCCTAAATTGTTCTTGTCTCTATCATGGCCAAAACGATTCCACAGCAACCTACAACAACCAAATCACACGGGAAAAACACAGTCCAGCAATCATGGCAAACAACAGCCCACGAACAACCATCAGCCCACAACACACAATCCATACTGCAATCACTAGAGAACTTACAATGACCCAAATGGGAAAGGAACAGGATCCCAATCTATTTGTGAGGGAAAAAGACACAACCCACAGAACCACAAGCCAACAATCCATGAGGCAGAGGAGAACGAACCCCAATCAATGAATTGCGGCCCCCTTTTAACTTCACTCAGCGTGAGGGAAAAATGAATAGACTCACGACCAGGATAGTGGACAGACCATCTACAACCCAAAAGGCATGTCGTGGAGAGAGAGCAGGCATGGGCATAGTAGTGGTTTTCCTGCTAGCCAACAACTGCCCCAGCTAACAACAGAATAACTAAGGTCGTGGTTGGATGAGACAATTGAAGGTGAGCAAAAGAGTGGTGACACATGGCTTTTTCCCCATGGCTCAAGATTTAGTACTCCCCCCTCCTTATCCTTAGGAATCATGCCCCTTCTCAATTTTGTTGTAGAGAACATAGCCAGTTGGGTTATTTAATTAAAAATGCATAGTTACATGATGCAACGATTTAATATGTATGTTGCATGTCCCAATATACCATCGGTGACAATTTCTATCTGAAACATAACATAACCAAATCCATGGTGGGGCCTTTGGCTTTAGCTCTGCACCATGATTATTTACAATATATGTATCATGTATATTTAATGCAAACGGGGTCAATACCGGGGTGTTACATTCCCCTCCCCCTTCAATAGCACTGTCCCCAGTGATTTACAAAATTTGAACAAAATGATACACTGGTATTGCCTCAGTGTTCTGCGGAATTGAACAAAAATGGATGTGCCAATTGCATGGCATCCTCTAACTCCCACGTAGCCTATTCAGGTCTATAGTGCTCCCATTGCACCTTTACCTGCCCTATGGCTCAGTTCTGGAGCATTGTGACCTTCCTATCGAGGATGCGCATTAGCTTGATTTGGAACTCTCCCTTGGGCTCCACCTGAATCACATCCCAATTTATCACATGGTTAGGATCATGTACATATTTATTAAGCAAAGAAACATGAAAAACATTATGAGATCTAGTACTAGAAGGCAATTCAAGTCTATATGCAGCAGGCCCTATTCTTTCAAGCACTTCAAATGTACCACAATATCTAGGTGACAGCTTGGCACAACTTCCAAGCTTCAAGGAACTCTTGTTTTCTTTTACTCTGAGGTAAACATGATCCCCAACACTGAACTCTCCATTTATCCTATGCTTATATGCATAGCTTTTCTATCTGTCTTGTGCTGCTTTAAGATTCTGTCTGATATTTACAACCTATTGCTCCATTTCCTTGAGCAATTTTGGTCCAAGCACAACCCTGTTCATTGGGTTATCCCAGGTCACTGGTGTCCTACACCTTCTTCCTTACAAGGTTTCATACGGACTCATCCCCAAGGATGCATGCTGTCCATTGTTGTAAGCAAACTCTACGAAGTGTAAGTAATCTTCCCACTTGGTTGGTTTGTCCATCACATACATGTGAAGCATATCTTCAAGCACCTAGTTAACTCTTTCTATCTGCCCATCTGTCTGAGGATGGTATGCGGTGCTGAATTTTAGCCTCATACCCAAATGTGCAAACAACCCCTTCCAGAAATTGGAAGTGAACTTGACATCTCTGTCAGAAACTATTGCCTTCGGAAATCCATGCAATTTGAAAATATCCTTCATGAAGATCTTTGCAATGTCATCAGCCTTATGCGTAGACTTTACCGGTATAAAATGTGCTGCTTTTTTGAACTTGTCTACCACAACCATGATGGAATCATGTTGTCTCCAAGTCATCGGCAATCCTGTAATAAAATCCATGGAAATAACTTCCCATTTCCATTCCAGAACTGGCAAAGGCTGCAACAAGCCTGCTGGATGTTGATGCTCAACCTTTACCTGTTGACATTTCATGCACCTTGAAATGTATTCAGCCATGTCCTTTTTCATTCCTGGACAAAAGTACTGCTTTCTAGTTGAATCAATTGTCTTCTGATATCCCGGGTGACCAGAATACGGAGCTTGATGGATTTCATCCATAACAACTCTCCTCAAATATGCTACATCCAGAATATAAATTCTTCCTTTATAAGTAAGAATTCCATCTTCTTCCAATTTATATTTTTCATACTTCTTCTCAAGACTTTGCTGCTGCAATTTGTCTTTTACCTGCTCATACAATTCATCTGTGGCAACATGATTGCCAATCTGCTGCCTCAAATCTGTACCTTCATGCTGAGTGCATTAGCTACCTTCTTCTCCTTTCCTTTTATGTGCTTGATTTCGAAATCAAACTCGCATAAAAATTCCATCCATATCGCTTGCCTAGCATTTAGAGTATGCTGATCAAACAAATACTTCAAACCACAATGGTTTGTTCTGAGCTCAAATATTCTACCCATCAAGTAATGTCTCCACATCTTAAGAGCATGTACTATGGCTGCAAGCTCTAGATCATGTTTGGAATTCTTCTTCTCATGCTCCTTCCGCTTTCTTGACTCATACCATATCATGTGGTTGTCCTGCATAAGGACCCCTCCAAGCCCTTGTCCACATGCATCGGTACATACAACAAAATCCTTCTCTGGATTTGCAACCTTCAATACTGGTGCACTGGTGAGAATATTCTTCAACCGTTGGAAGCTTTCTTCACACTTCGAATTCCATTCGAACTTTATCCCCTTCTTTTTCAAAGAAGTGATGGCATGTGCAACTTTGGAAAATCCCTCTATGAATCTCCTGTAGTATCCTGCAAGTCCCATAAAAGATCTTACATTTGTCACATTTCTTGGAGCAGGCCAATTCATAATGGCTTTAATCTTCTCAGGGTCTACTGATATACCCTCTTCTAAGATAATGTGACCCAAATACTGAATTCTATCTCTATAGAAGTCACACTTGCTAAGTTTTGCATACATCTGATGTTCTCTAAGCACTTGCAAGTCAATCTCAAATGCCCTTCGTGTTCTTCCTCATTCTTAGAATAAACAAGAATGTCATCAAGGAAAAAAAGAACAAACTTGTCCAAATACTTGTTGAAGACACTGTTCATGAGGTACATAAATGTAGCTGGTGCATTTGTGAGACCAAATGGTACCACTACAAACTCGTAATGTCCATACCTTGTCTTGAAGGCTGTCTTATGAATGTTTTCATCCTTGATTCTCACCTGATGATAACCAGATCTCAAGTCAATATTGGAAAATACCTTTGCTTCTCTCATTTGATCAAAGAGGTCATCAATCCTAGGAAAATGATATTTATTCTTCACAGTAAATTTGTTCAACTATTTGTAATCAATACATAACCTGAGTGTACCATCTTTATTATTTACAAATAGAACCGGTGCTCCCCAAGGAGACACACTCGGCCAGATATACTTCTTTTCCAACAAATATTGCAGTTGCATCTTCAACTCTAGCATCTTGGGTGTACTCATCCTATAGGGTGTCTTAGACACTGGTGATGCTCCTGGCACAGGTTCAATGGTGAAATCAATGTCCCTCTTTGGAGGAAGCCCTGGAATCTCATCAAGAAATACATCCTTGAATTCCTGTAACACCTGATAGTCCTCCAACCTAGGAGTTTCATCTCTTGTTGGTTCCAGAATATGAGCTGCATACAACTGGCAACCTTTCCTACAGAACTTCTTCAACTACATTACTAAAACCTACCTTACTGAAATTACCTTCGGAATACCCTTCACAACTACTGGGTTTCCTTCTTCATTTGTGCATTCAAAAGTCTTGTTATAACAATCAATCTTTACTCTATGAGCTTCTAACCAATCCATTCCAGTGAGAATGTTATAGGAACCAAGCGGTAGAACATTCAAATCTACACAAGTGATCAATCCATTCATAATCAATGGACATTTCTCCACTACTTCACTGACCTTTCTCTTGGTCCCAGTGGTTAGCTGAACTAACCAAGATTTTCTATGTTTTACCTTCTTAAAAGCACAAATCTCCACTAGACTAGGAGTGATATAACTGTGGGTAGAACCAGGGTCAATCAAAATAGAAACAAATTATTCAACAATCTTACCTGGAACTTCAACCATAGTTGACTGGTGATCTGCCTGGCAGTCCTCGAGTGCTACATAAATTCTAGGGATTGCCCTTGCTACTTTACCCACTGTTTCTACTTCCTAAATGTTATAAGTTGGCCTTGCACTTTCATTCTCAAGTGGAAAATATCTGCGCAAGTGGGTTCCATCACATTTCCAACATTTGAGTGGACCTTTATTCTATTGTGGCTCTTTAGGCTTTCCACCTGTCATTCCCATTGGATTACTCGTAGCTTGGGATGGCTACTTCTTTTGATTCCTGCATCTAGAAGGTTTGAAACCTTTCCTTCTTTGGTCAAACTTCTCATTCTTCTTGTCCTTCCATGCTTTATGGTAATCCGTTTTACCTTTGATTTGCTCATAGAAATACTTATCCTTCCTTATGTCTTCTTCAAGAGTTCTCGGTTCATAAAACTCAATCCTATCCTTGTAAGACTGAGGAAATCCACTCAGAAACTGTTGGATCTTCACTTTTTCATCTCTGATGTACCGGACATATGTAAAAAATTCCAAGAATTTATTTGCATATTCATCCATGTTCTGTTGTCTCAATCTCAGCTCATGGAACTCTTTAACCTTGTCATCATAATACCTGTCAGAGAGGTATTTATGCCTAAAATACTTCTTGAACTATTTCCACTTCAGTCTCCTTTCACTAATCTTCTTTACTTTCTTGAAGTGTTCCCACCAAATGGATGCTCTTCCATTCAGATTGAATATGGAAATTCTTGCCTTCATGTTTCCTGAATAATCCTGCACTTGAAAGTACTTCTTTATCCCAAGAAGCCAAGCTTCAGCTTCTTGTCCCGTCTTTATCTCACCATCAAATGTAGGAGGTTTAGCTATCTTAAATTCATCCCAAGAGCGATCCTTATGGTGTCTTCTTCTTCTCCTTTTATGAGAAGATGAGCTTGCATCCCTGCTAGATTCTTCAAAATTAGATGATCCACTGGAATTCCTTCTCCTCCTCCTAGTGCTTCTCTTACTACCTTTTAGTTTTGCTGTACCTCGTCCAGAGTCTATCTTTCTCTGTAAATCTGTCAAACTCTGTAACATGGCAGTATTCAGCTAATGCTGCTCTTCTTGGGATTTAATCAAGCTTCTCATGGTGTCTGCAATATTGAATGGTGTCTCTTGGAATCTCCTTCCATTAGACTCTATGTCATCATTTCCATTCCGTACATTTTCTCCCATGGCATCTCCTGCACGCTCGTAAGAATCCCGAGCATCATACCCATCATGGGTTCTCATGATTGAACCACCTTTTGCTTTACTGTTCTTCTTGGAATACCACTCTTGGAAGTTGTCTATAATTCTACAAATGTGTTAGTAGAAAACTATTAGATGCATATCATTAATATAAATCAAAACTACTTACCTTCCGCTTTTGGAAATTCATAAAACAACAATTTTGCTTAAAACAAAATTATTTTCCCTCTTCCTTTTCATCCCTGTGACCACTGATAATCTGCTAAAATCCTACTGAAAGATAGTTGAAAACTTCTTGAAAAATTGTTGAGAAGTTCCCTCGAAAAACCAAAATCTCCTTTGGCCCAATCGGACCTCCTCTCAACTATCTTTTCGACACTACGGTGGTCAAAACATCTAGCTCATCAGTGGTCTATTTGCTTATTTCTTTCTGGCGTGTCGGCCCATAGTGATCTAATCCTTTGAATCTATAATGGCACTACCAAGGTCTATCCATCGGTGGTTTCATCAGCTAAGGTTTTCCACAGTATCGGTGTTCGAACGCGTTATTCGTCGAGTGCGCAGTCCCTTGGGCAGCCGCGAAGGTGAAAAGTGATCTCACTGCGGTTTCCACAGACACCTATTAGCTATCGGACCTGCTATCCATCAGGTAGATAGTGCTTTGGACTGCCGCAATGGTGGATTTACAATCTTTTGATTCCTTCCAATCGGTGGCCTAATCCTTAATAATTTTGCGATAACTTTATACCAAAACCAAATCTTCAAAATTTTCCTCTAATCAGGTCTCTTCCCTGCTAACTATTTGGCATTTTTGCGGGAAAACCGACTAAACTTACGATCTGCATTGGCGATGTCAACGGCTTCTCATCGGGTCTTCTCCTTACTAACCTTTCGGTGCTTCAGTGGCTGAAACCTCTAGTTTTCTACACTGTATTGATGGGTTGTTCGTCTATTTCCTTCCGCCGTATCAGGCCTGCAGTGGTCTACTATTCCAAGTTTTATCGGTGATCTGCTTGACTAACTTTGTCCACTATATCGGGTCCATAATGGTCTAATAGTCCGAACTTTATCGACGGGGAAACCAATTAATCCGCTACATTGATGGTTGGGCGCACTGGGCGTCAGGTGGTTATTCCTTTCGATTTCTGCAACATCGGCCGACGATCTTTCTATGTCTTCCGTAGCCATGGGCCTATCGGTGGTCAGAACAACTGTCCATTAGAGGAATAGTCTACTCATCAGCCGTAATGATGAATGCTCGATCAACAAACTTTATCTGACATAGCTCATCTGCAACTGAATCATCTAAACATCGGCGATCTGATTAACTAACCATCACCGATGGCCCGGTGATTCTACTACTTAGAAAAAAATTTAAAATTTTTCTCTTTATTCTTCTTTTCCGGTGCTTCATCGGCTCAACCATCTCTTATTCTCTGCCAATCTGTTTCACTATTTGTCGGTGAAAGCTTCCTTTATCTTCTGTTGATTCTGTGGGCTCCATATTCCCCTATACGTCATTGATCAAACAAACTGTTTGTCACCACTGTAGTTATGTATCAGAACCCGGAACTACTATTCACTAAACACCTCAGCATTGGCGAGTGGAAGGACTAATGCATCGGTGGAATAGTTCACTCAGCAGCCGCAACGACAGTTCATAATCGTTGAACCTTTTTCAATCGGTGATCTGAAGCACAACTTAATCGACATTGGTAGTCGGAACCTGTAACCGTCGGAAGCTTAGTGCTCTGAACTTCCACAACGGTAGGTGCGCGAACAACTAACATTTTTCGATGTTCATTGGAAACTAGTACAACTAACATTTTCCAATGGCCAATGATCTCATGCCTTAGAGAAATTTTTGAAAATGTCCCACCTTGTCTTCCACTGCATCGGTTGTTGGAGAAAATATCCTCCATGGCATCGACGGTCAGAGGCTCTAACCATTGGGAGAATAGTTGTTTAGGCAGCCGCAATGACAGTGCAAGCTCATCTATCCTCTTTCTATGTAGTTTCCAACATTTTCTCCACGTCGGAAACTTGATCATCTAGGCATCGGTGATGCAATCAACTAATCATCGTCGATCGTCGATGATTCCATTACTTCGTAACATTTATAAATTTATCCCCATGGTGGGTGAGCTTTAGACTAACACTTCCATGGTGTCAGAGGACCTTCTCACTTAGTCCTCCGATGTGACGGCGGTCGACGAATGCAACCTTTCCTCAATTTCCTTCTGATTATCGTCCATCGGGTGGCCTTCCCACTAAGGGCTCCGGTGCATCGAAAGAACTTGTCACAAAGTTTTTCGATGAGCCAACAATTCTGGAACTTAGAAAAATTTTGTGAATTTTCCCGTCATCACCCATTTTCTCCTGCTTTCTTTTGGGAAGTAAGCAACCTGCCTCTGTTAACTGTTCTTTCATGGCCCTCTGAGGCCCAAATTCTACAACATAAGCTTTGTCACTACATCTTCATGGCCCATTCAGGCCCATACTGCAACTAGAGCTTTGATACCACACTGTAACGTCCCCAACCCTCCGACCGATGAAGAGGATGCTACCATACATCAATTATCTGGGAATCTAGCCCCATGAACATGAACATATATACATATAATGCTATAACAAGATTACTTAAAACATAAAACATACTACGATGCATTAATAATTCATATACATAGTGGAAGCAAAACAACATGCATTCATATACAATTCAACATTCATTATGTACATTATCATTCATCAATAATAAATATGATTGCAAACACAAGTCAGGAAAGAATACTTATCTTAATAAGGACTTGTCCTGCAACTAGCTACATCACTACAATGTTCCACCCAACCATAGGCCCGTGTGCTCCTTAATCTCTCAGCAATGCTGCCACCCCTGAGCTTGGCATGATTCCCCAAGGAATACGGAACTAAGAGGATTACACATAGCCAAGGATAACAACACCACAAGGGTACACAGTTTAGTCAAGCCAACACAGTTGGTTTTATTAGGCGAACAACAGATCAGCCAAGCCAACAAAGTTGGGTTTATCAGGCCATCCAGGAGCTGGGAAAGGCTAAATGCTAAGCTATTGAGCTCATTGAAGAGCTAAGGACACCGACACCAGAACCAACCTGGCTTCTAGGACAACCACACACATGCAACATAAGCAAATCAACCCTTTCTCTACAACACAGTCCCTCAGCCCCTGATCTCCCTTCCAGTGCTATTCAGGGGTTGTGGAGAAGAAATCCAGCCCACTAGCTCTGTCTGTGTGGTTCCCAACCCACCAGGTTTATCAAGCACATCAGACCCTCATTCACCAGTCCAATGTAGTCCGAGGACAAAACCACTATGTGCATGCAGCAAAACAACTATTCAATCTTTAACAGGGGAAAACAACTCCCTGAATCGTTCTTGGATCTATCATGGCCAAAACGATTCCACAGCAACCTACAACAGCCAAATCACATTGGAAAAAGACAGTCCAACAATCATGGCAAACAAAAACCCACGGACAACCATCATCCCACAACACACAATCTCCACTGCAATCGTTGGAGAACTTACACTGACCCAAATGGGAAAGGAACAGGCTCCCAATCTATTCATGAGGTAAAAAGATGCAACCCACAAAACCGCAAGCCAACAGTCCGTGAGGCAGAGGAGAACGAACCCCAATCAATGAATTGCGGCCCCCTTTTAACTCCGCTTAGTGTGAGGGAAAAATGAACAGACTAACGATCAGGATAGTGGACAGACCATCCGCAACCAGAAAGGCACGTCATGGAGAGAGAGTAGGCGTGGGCATAGCAGTGGTTTTCCTACCAACCAATAGCTTCCCCAAATAACAACATAATAACTAAGGTGGTGGTTGGATGAGACAAGGGAAGGTGAGCAAAAGAGTGGTGACACATGTATTTTTCCCCATGGCTCAAGATTCAACACTCCCCCTTCCTTATCCTTAGGAATCATGCCCCTTCTCAATTTGGTTGTAGAGAACATAGCTGGTTGGGTTATTTAATTAAAAATGCATAGTTACATGATGCCACAATTTAATATGTATGCCGCATGTCCCGATATACCATCGGTGAGAATTTCTATTCGAAACATAACATAACCAAATCCATGGTGTGGCCTTTGCCTTTATATCCACACCATGATTATTTAAAATATATGTATAATGTATATTTAATGCAAACGGGGTCAAAACCGGGGTGTTACAAACATGAAACTAAGGAGAGTAGTTCGTTTTGTTTCAACCAGAGGATTTGGGAAACTTGCATAGGTTTTTACAACATTAATTTAACATAAAAAAATGTATTTAAATATTTTTCTAAGGTTCTATAAATTTTAAGTTTTTAGGGTGAATTTGGGGATTTCTAGCAATTTTGGTCAAGAGAAACGCTGCGCAGAGGAGGATGAAACGGGGTGGTATGAACCAAACCAAAAATGTTTCTAGAGATTCATATGGGAATTAATTCTTTTTACTGACCCACAGGAACTGACAGATCTTAGTTTGAGTTTACAGATCCTGTTTTGCATCAATTTTAGTAAAACTAGTTATTAAAAACTAGTAATCTAGCTAGGGTCTTAAAAAAGCTCTTAAATCAGCTTAAATCCAATTCTTTAAAACATGAGAATTATAAAATAGATAAATATTATTTATTTGAACATAAATACTTATTTCAATCACTTCCCCATCATGAATTATTTATTACAACACTCATATTCACTCAATCCCCCCCATACATTGATAAAATGGGACCTTTTATGAAACTGAGATAATATTCTTTAGGGTATGAGATATCTCAACCTGATAAATGAAATTTTCAGAAGATAATGAAACTAAATAACATAAATTACATTATTGACTAACCATTACAAAGATGCTTCCAAAATTAAGGGGCAGGAGGCTCGAATCATGACCAGCAAGGGGTTGTGTGCATAGGTGAAGCATGGGATTCAATGGAGCTCAAACTAAACTAGATGGAGGTTGAAAATAAATCTGATTATACTTGAATTTCTGTAAGCTATCACTACACACCTGCAATAGAAGAGAAGGGGATGGAAGGAGAGGGGAATGGAAGGCTGGGGCTCATCTCCCAGTAGTCTGAGGCACAACACTCAGAAGTAATGCTCACATAAGCATTCAACAATCAAATAATCAACCAAACTGAAGCAATGGGTTTGAATTTATATTTTATAGACTTATGGATGACCTTCTTAGTAAGTTGAGGCCAATGGTGACCTATGATAGAAAGTCAACCCCATGGGTGACCTAACCCTAGCCACAAAAGTGCCCCCTTTGGGAAATAAGGCAAGTAGGACCATGTGGAATTGTTTCCAATTCCAAATCATCCTTCATAATTAGAAACTACACCCTCCCTTAGTCAAAATCTGCCTCTTTTGAGGTATGACAGCTTTCTACTTTTCCTGGGTCATAAAGAAACTCTTTCTTTCCTTAAAAAACTTTTCAGCTGTTCTCATACAGCTTTTCTGAGCTCATCAAGAGGAAAATACTTTCCTTCTTTTACCTCTGTCTGCTTTTCCTTCTTTTAGGAAACTTCCATTTATTCTCTTGCTTGCTTTTGTCATGTACTTTCTTATTTTTACCAAGGAAAGTTGACTAGATTTCCCCAATGCACCCTCCTGACATAGAAGCCTTAATTCCACATCATTACTGTGCATAATAAATAAAATTGCTGAAATAAAATTAAGAACATGCCTTAGAACAATTATTAGTAAAAATTTATCCTACGAGGAATAATTAATAACAACTTGAGCCCCTAGGAACTTAGCATGGTCAACACTTTTAATGGTCAATTCGAGGGAACACGATAGTCCTCCCCTCCCAAATCTGCTTGTCCTCAAGCAGAAGCACCACAAAGTGTTGCAAATTTTTCCACCATTTTTTTTCTGCACCACTCTGATCATAGCCATTTTTATGATGCCACTTCCTTTAGCAAAATTTCCAACCCAGTTAAAGTAACTGAGTAGAATTCCAAGATCCCACTGCCTCCTCTACAAGGGCCCAAATTTTTCTGCCACCTTTTGAACTCTGTCATTCCTAAGATTCCTGGATCCCATGGTTTTATCTGCCTCCTCCCACCCATCAATAAAAACAACAAAATTTTATCATTGTAGAGGAGGAAAATGAGGTTATGAAAATCATACCACCATATTGGGAGCTCATCTCTCCCCATGCCAAACTGAACATTTTTTAAACTCTCCCACTAGACATGGAATTCCCTAATGCTGGACCAAATCATCTTGAGCCTCTCTAAAGTATGAAAATCCATGTGCAAGCTAGCACTGGAACTCACATCACTGTTGTTCTGAATACACATGAGGTTATTCCATGCCCCTCCATGTATACTGAAAGCATCATATAGCATCCATACATGCTCATTTCATTGTTCATACAATTTCTTTGATGTTTCAAATGCATCTCCATTGATGCAAGCAATATTTTTACCCTCCAGTGCACACATCTCAATCATGTGTCTAGCCACCCAATCAATGGACGAACAAAATTTCATGCTAAATGATTCAGGTGAGAATAATTCAGCTACTACTAATTCACTTATCAAACCACATGGTTTGACCATCAATACCTCAATTGGAAGAGTGAAAGTATCATGCTCCTCTTGTGGCATCAACAGAAAAAATCCTTTCACCCAATTTTCATCCCAACATGATGTGGTTGAAATAGAAGTGTGGGGTGAAGAATTGTGAGCCAAATCCCTACAATGCTCATCAATCAAGATAATGGATCCACAAATTCCTCCACTATTTTTTTGAGTGACAGTGTGATCATGTGCGTCCTCCAAAATTGTACAACATTTTCCTGGAGGCAACTCATAATCTCTTAGGAACCATGCAAGTGCTTGATCTTCATATTGCTTGACCTCAAAATCCTCTAGCACATGCAAATCAGAATGCACCTCATGTGCATGTGTATGGGAGGTATATAATATCTACAAAATAAGTCTTTATTGATGTTCACATGTCACAACAATGTCAGTCACAACAAAAAAATTATTGCAGAAATAAAAAAAAAATCCTCCCAAGGTCTTCATTCCAAATATGTCTCTATGGAACTCAACAGGTGCTCTCTTCATACAATGGCTCAACTCTTTGCCATTGATCCAAGGGTGCAAAAATCCATTAATTGACCCACAAATTGAAAGTATGTGTAGATCCGATGCCTTCTTGTCAAAAGTTGTTGCACACACATGCTGTTTTTGTTGCTTGTAAATCATAGAAAAATCAGCAATATTAAAAACATTTTTCTTGCAACAAGACATAAAACTTTTACCTTCCATATTTTCCTCTTCGGTGATTCCTTTATCCAACCATCCAGTGGATGAATTAGAGATATTTCTTGCTGATTTATATGATCTATAATAATCCATATCTTCTGCAATAGAATCTATCTCCCATGGGGACAAATCATGATCCCCCTGTTGTGCAAGCGACACAAACCAAAAAAATTTCTTCACCCATTGTTCATTCCCCATTGGTGTTTCTGAATCTAGGACATGTGGGAAAAAACTGTGAACCTTCTTTGCATGTTTGCAACCTTCATTTATCATAATTATGGCTGCAACATTTTCATTATTGGCTGGCCCAAATTGGGTGCTCTCATCCCACTCTTCCATGGGAGAGTGACTATCTTCAAGGAACAACTCAAGTTTCCTTGAAAAGAAATCAAGTGCTTGGCTCTCATAAAATTGTTCTGCACACTCTTTAAATACATACCTAATAGAATTCTCCTCATGGTCCACCCACTCATGAGGTTCCTCCATGGATTTTTTCATTCCATTTACCCAAAAGGGATGACTCTCATGAAATATTGAGGATTCAATCAATTATTTCCACTCTTGTTGGAATTGTTCTATCTTCATTTGGGATTCTAAGAGGGCACTTTGAGTGTATCTCAAAGAATCTTGGGTGGCCAACAAATCACCTTTGAGCTTGTAGTTCTCTTCTTCATATATGAAAATACTTTCTTCATCATGTAATGATGCTTCTCGCAATAACTCAACAAGCTCAAACATGTCATTTTTATCTGAAAGCAATTGTGAGAAATTACCTTTGATTGTGGACATTGCTTTCTGGATATTCTCCATGGATTCAAACAAAGATTGGTCTTACATTAAAGTATCTTCCCAACACATATTTGACACTAAAGCATGAGTGTCATGGAGAATCTTTAGGGCCTCTTGGATCTTCTGTTCATCCATCTTCAATGACCTTGCAAGAAGATGAGGTTCTTGTAGATGTTCCTCCTCTTCATTTTCCATCACCAGATCAATTTCATGTAGTGCACTGGAGGTTTTGAAATCTGATCCATATGTTGTTGCTGCAATATATTCATATTTTAAGTCCTCAAAAACATAATTTTGGCTGTAACTTAAGTGTTCATTCATCCTTGGTGCACCAGAAAGATATTCTCTCAAAGTTTCATCCTTCATACTGCATTCATTTTTGACACCAGAATTTTGAACCTCATCACTAGGGGGCTCAACCATTCTGAACTATTCGTTGGAAATGGCTGCCATATCAGAATTACAAAATGACACATAAAAATCAGAATTTACTAACTCGCCATGTGTTATGTTCTCCTCCTTATGTGGTGGAATTATGATGGCTTGTTCATACACCCATTTCTCTGCTTCACACCCTACTGAGATGTGCTCAATTTTTTCTCCCTTGTGAGGCTCAAGGGGTGACTGTAAATATGAATTGTGTTTCTCTTTTGGATCAGATTCAAAATATATCTCACCATCATCAATCTGCCCCATCTCTTCTGCACTTATCTTGAAATCAACCACAAAGAAATTTGGAGTCATTTCACCTTCCACGTTACCAACAACTAGATGTTGGACTATTAGTTCTTTAGTTGTGCATGGATAGTCTCCATATCCTTCTAACGAATTATTTGGTTATTCATAATCCTCATGGATGCTGCAAATAGGCTGACCTCTCTTTGGGAAAAACCCAAAGAATATCTCAAAGAAACCATGTACAGATGGCTCTAATGAATCTTCACTTTTGGTCCTCTTTTCTTCCCCTTTACTTTGAGAAGTGGAACAACTTAGTTCCTTTCTTGATGGACTATTGGTATTCAAAGAACATACATGTGTTAATGTTTTTGAAAACATAGAATCTCCATATTTATTTCCTTCATGATGAGAGACAATACTACTCCCTTTTCCATGTTTGCTTGCCAACTGCTTGGCAAGGAATTCTCTAGTCTCTTGATCTGACCGAATGATGCTTTCAGATACATATTTCAGCCCTTTCAATGTTATATGCATCAAAATTCTTAAATCTTATTGATCATCCATTTTTGAATTCTCTTCTCCATACAACTCAAGTTCTAAATCTCCCATGAACGGAACTAATTCCACAACTGCAACTTGAAGATATTACTGAGCTACTTTTCCCCTGAGAGTTACTTTCCATAGGATGAGCCAAGGAAAGTGATATGATACCACTATAATTTACTAAGTCTGGTGTGCATACCTGAATACTTTAATTCTGAAATTTTACATAAATAATTCTGAAATTGAATTGGTTCACATAGAGCCTTCTCGGATTGGGAAAAACAATGGTTTCTTCTGGGATATTTTGTAGAGGACAAGAGCGATCAGTGGGAAGAAAAAAAAGATATGTCAGACATGGAATTTACTCTCCCCTAACACATTTATATCTGGTGTCATTTAGGTTTCAGAATCTGCACCGCAGAAACCTACTACCACGCTTCTGGGCAGCCAAACCGTGAAACTGAGGAGAATAGTTCGTTCTGTTTAAGCCAGAGGCTTCGGGAAACTTGCATAGATTTGTTGCATCCTTAATTTAACATAAAAAATGTATTTAAATATTTTTCTAAGGTTTTGGAAAGTTTAAGGTGTTTTGGGTGAATTTGGGGATTTCTGGAAATTTTGGTCAAGAGAAACCCTGCGCAGAGGAGGATGAAAAAGGGTGGCATGAACAAAAAAAAAAGGATTCTAGATATTTATATGGGAATTTAGTATTATTACTGACCCACAGGAACTTACAAAGCTCATTTTGAGTTTACAGATCCTGTTTTGTATCAATTTTAGTAAAACTAGTTATTAAAAACTAGTAAGCTAGCTAGGGTCTTTAAAAAGCTATTAAATCGGCTTAAATCAAATTATATAAAACATTATATTTATAATAGAGATAAATATTATTTCTATAAACATAAATACTTATTTCAATCACTTCCCCATCATGAATTATTTATTACAACACTCATATTCACTCAATCCCCCCCATACATTGATAAAATGGGACCTTTTATGAAACCAAGATAATATTCTTTAGGGTTTTAGATATATTGACATGATAAATGCAATTTTAATAATATAATGACACTATAGAAAAAAAATTACATTATTTACTAACCATTAAAAAAATGCTTCCAAAATTAAGGGGTAGGAGGCCCGAATCTTGACCAGCAAGGGGCTGTGAGCATAGGTGAAGCATGGGCTTCAATGGAGCTCAAAATAAAATTTATGGAGGCTGAAAATGACTCAAATTATACTTCAATGTTTTTAAGCTAGCGCTCCACACCTGCAATGGAAGAGAAGGGGATGGAAGGAGAGGGTAATGGAAGGCTGGGGCTCATCTCCCAGTAGTCTGAGGCACAACACTCAAAAGTAATGCTCACATAAGCATTCAGCAATCAAATAATCAACCAAACTGAAGAAATGGGTCCAAATTTATGTTTTATAGACTTATGGATGACCTTCTTAGTAAGTTGAGGCCAATGGTGACCTATGAGAGCAAGTCAACCCCATGGGTGACCTAGCCCTAGCCACAAAAGTGCCCCCTTTGGTAAATTGGGCAAGTAGGACCATGTGGAATTGTTTCCAATTCCAAATCATCCTTCTTAGTTAGAAACTACACCCTCCCTTAGTCAAAATCTGCCTCTTTTGAGTTATGACAGCTTTATGCTTTTCCCGTGTCATAAGGAAACTCTTTCTTTCCTTAAAAAACTTTCCTGCTTTTTTGAGCTCCATAAGAGGAAATTGTGCCCTCCCCTTTGAAATACTTTCCTTCTTTTACCTCTACCTACTTTTCCTGCTTTTAGGAAACTTCCCTTTATTCTCTTTCTTGCTTTTGTCATGGACTTTCTTTTTTTTACCAAGGAAAGTTGACTAGCTTTCCCCAATGCACCCTCTTGACATGGAAGGCTTAGTTACACATCATTAGTGTGCATAATAAATAAAATTGTTGAAATAAAATTAAATACATGCCTTAGAACAATTATTAGTAAAAAATTATCCTAGGAGGAATAATTAATAACAACTTGAGCCCCTAGGAACTTAGCATGGTCAACACTTTTAATGGTCAATTTGAGGGAACATGACAGATGGTGAGATCTTGATCTTCAGTCGCTCCCATCTTATCTTCTCTTATTATGAGTTGAGCTTCATCTTGTGTGTACTCTTCCTAGAGTATTGTCACGTCCCGGTCTTGACCCCATTACATTAGATGTATATGATATATATATTGTAAAGGATCATGGTGTGGAGCTAAAGGCAAGGCCCCGCCATTGATCGACTATGCTATGTTTTGGGATTTAAAATTGTCACCGATGGCATATCGGGGCATGCGGCACATATTAAGTTTCAGCATCATGTACATATGCATCTATAATAAAAATAAACACAACCAGCTACGGTCGCGGCAACTAAATCGAAGGGGCATGATTTTCTAAGGATAAGGGGGGGTGAAATATTTAACCTATGGGCCAATGGGGAAAAGCCAAATGTCTATGAGGAAACCCACCCAAGCTGTCAACTACCTTTCTTGTCTTTTTCTCCAATCATTTAATTCTGCCAGAATGTGGTTGAGTTAGTTATTGCATGGAATGGGAAGAGTATGGGCAACCAAATTCTAAATGGGCAGAGACCCATTTTTGAAAAACGTGTTCTGACTTCCTTGGCAAGGAAAATGCCCAAAAACGTATGCCATTCTGCTATGCATCCACGTTTTTCAGTTTCCTCATGTTTTGGGAGCAGCTGGAGTTTTTCCTGTGTCTTTCTTTCCACGATTTTGGCTGTTAGTTTCATTTTCCCCATAGATTGGAGGTCGTTTTTGTAATGCCAGGGCCTGGGTTGTCTTCCTCACGTTTTTGGAGCCACTGGTGTATTTTTCCATTCATGTTTTTGTGATTTCATGTGTTTTACCATGACTGAGAAGAGTCATTCACGTTTTTGGCTGTCTCACTGACTTTTGGGTCTCACGCACTGGCTATTTGGGACGTTTTTCCCTGCTGTGAGTTGGTTTCCCTGATAAGCTTCAGGACTGTGTGTTTTCCCCCATGTGTGAGCCATTTTTGCTGTTACGTATGGGGCTGTGTAATTCATTTTTATTGTTCAAGCTGTGTTAGCTAAATTGATTGCCTGAGTGCAATGGTTGGTATTTTGGACTGTGTGAGGAGTAAGGACTTTGGCTTGGTTGCTTGATAAACCTGGTGCTAGAAACCACACAGACAAGACTAGAGGGCTGGCCTTCTTCTCCATCACCCCTG
>LPNX011150798.1:568581-607999 GCA_001517045.1 Pseudotsuga menziesii
AGTTTGTAGTTCCATAATGTAGTAGATGGAAACATCATGGGATACAAGACAATATTCATAGCACGAGGCATAGACTAAGAAGAGACATTTGCAGTCACTAGAAATACACATGACATGAAGAATCATGTGTGCAAATGAAATAAGGCCTTGTACGAGCTTAGAAGACACCCATGGGATAACACATACATGAGGAAATTGATGAAGACCTGAACCTTTTATACAAGGTTAAAGATGAAATCCTATAGAGGATATTGGTATCCAATGATCCTAGATGGACACATAGAATATTAGTAGCAGAGGAAGCTACTTGTCACTTTGGTACAAAATGTTTCAGTACATAGTTTATGAAAGACAGAGGGAGAATGATGCTCCGCTTTAGAGGGAGTGACTGCAGAAGATCCTAAGGTTCGACATGGTACGACAATATGGAAAGATTACTGATGAATCTAGGATTTACTGAGAGTAAAGAGGATTCCAACCTTTGCTTCAAGGTTGAAGGCGGAAGACTAGTAATTCTCTTGTTATATGTCGATGACTTGTTCCTGACAGAAAAGAGGAACTCATTAAATTTGTAAGAATAAGAATTGTTGTTGAGTTCGAGATAAAGGACTTGGGGATGATGCACTACGTTCTAGGCATGGAGGTGTGGACAAGGGAAGTATGTAGTAGAGATCCAGAGAAGGTTTAGGATGATGGACTGCAAGGCCATGACCACACCTATGGCATCGAACCTGAACCTAGTGAGTGTTTCTTCATCAGAGTTGGTTGATGCCATGAAGTATGGTCAGATGATTTATTCCTTGATGTACCTAACAAATACAAGACCATATATTTTCTTTGCCGTGAACACATTGAGACATGTCACCTGATGGTTGCAAAGCATGCAGTGAGGTACCTGAAGGGTACAGTTGATTATGGGCTTAACTATGAGGTGAATTAGAAGATTAACCTGGAGGGTTATGTGGATTCGTATTGGTAAGGAAGTCCCATTGATAAGAAGAGCACCTAGAGGTGCTACTTCAGTATGGGATCAAGTGTGATCTCTTAGTTTGGGAGGATGGAGTTCTGCATGGCGCTGAGTATAGTTGAGGCAAAATATGTTGCCACTTTCTATCTGGGAGGTAGTATGTTTCTTTTGAAAACTACTATTTGATTTGCTTAATATGACTTGCATTTTTCTATGATGTAGAGAGGAGCAGTGAAGCTCCAGTATGTGATCTAGATCGAGATCTATCGAAAGAAGGATTTCTAGCATTATCGGTGAGACAGGTTGTCTGAGCATAAATCCTGGCAAAGCTCGTAGGCTGCTCAGATGTAAACAGACGTGTAGGTTTTCCTTGGATGTAATTGGTCCTGGTGAAACTTGCAGGCTATCCTTGAACGTAATCAGCCCTGATGTGATTCTATGCTATAAATGGCCAAAGTGAAGTTTGAGTACTTCAGGGAGAAGCTTGGTGTTCTCCAGATCAAGGTTCCATCCAAGGGGAAGTGATGAGTTCGTGAGACATTCTGACATGGTGAGAGGATTAGGTCCCTTCCATTGTCAAATGTAAGGGCTGAGCCATTCTGTCATGGTGAGAGGATTGGTTCCTTCCATGTCAGATGTGAGTGTTGAGGCATTCTGATGTGAATGTAGGATTGGTTCCTACATCATCATATATAAGTGCTGAATGCCATTGTTGGAATGGAGGCACCTGATCAGTTATCGGGAATACTCAGCTTGGTGCTGAGTTGCCATTCTCTGGGAGAATGGAGGCACCTGGTTAGTTATGAGGAATCCTCAATCTAGGACTGAGATCCCTTCCAATGCGGTGTGTTTGCACATGGTCGAATCTAAGTGCAGAGCCCTTCTGATGTGGTGTGTTCGCACATGGTTGAATGTAAGTGGAGAGCCATTCCGATGCGGTGTGTTCACACATGGTTGGATATAAGTGCTGAGCCATTCTAGCACGATGTGTTTACACATGGTCATATGTGAGTACTGGGCCTTTTTGACAAGATGAGGTTAGATGTGAGTGCTAGGCATGCCTTTCTAACAAGATGAGGTCAGATGTAAGTGTTGGGAGGGCCATTCTGACTTAGGGTTAGTTATAAGTGCTGAAGAATACCTACATGGAGGCTAGGACTACAACTAGCATGGAAAAGGTATGGCTCTGTACAACTTCCTGTGATGAGAAGAATGAAGAGATAGCACCATTTGAGATAGCAGAAGGAGTAATGATGATGATGATTCAATGATGATCCAACTTTGATGATGATCTAGATCAAGTGATGATCTAGACTTAATGATGATCCAGATTTGACAATCCAGATCAAGTGATGATCCAGCAGTGACTATCCAGATCAAGTGATGATCCAGACTTGATGATGATCCAGCAGTGATGATCCAGATCAAGTGATGATCCAGCATTGATGATCCAGATCAACTGATGATCCAGACTTGATGATGATCCAGTAGTGATGATCTAGATCAAGTGATGATCCAAACTCGATCGTGATCTAGTGATGATCCAGACTTGATGAAGATGACTTGACGATGAGGAGGACTTGACAATAAAGATGACTTGAAGATGAAGATGACTTGAAGACAAAGATGACTTGATGATGATCCAGATGATACAGAGAAGAAGACTTGTGCTGATAAATTGTGTCAAGAGAATACCTTCCTAGTTAAGAGGGAGTGTTGATGTATTTGTAACTTTGGAATGTATTCACTTGTATATTGTACCCCGATGTTTATTCTAGGAAGTATCTGTAATGTAATTGAGTCATGTCATGCCTCGATGTTCCAATCGTGAGATTCAATAATGTAAACAAGTCATGTAAAGTCATTGAGGTTAAGCCTCCATTGCAAGTTGAGGAAATAGTCCCCACATTTGTGTCAAGGTTAACCCTCCTTGTTGATTGGAGGGCAAAGTCCCCATAGTTTTGGGGCACTAGGGTTATTCGACTCTCCTAGAGATGTCGGCTCTAGTAAGTAATTGTTAAGTGGGAACGACATGTTAAAGTGGACATTAAGTGAATGGAAGAATATAAATAGAGAGTGAGCCTCTCTATTTATCACACACACACTCACTCATTGGTCCGCATGAGTGAGAGAGAGAGAGAGAGAGAGAGAGAGAGAGAGAGAGGATGTGGAGATAATATTTATGTTTTTGTGTTTTACTGCTGCCATTGGTGCTCATTCTATCTCTGAGGAAGTTGTGGGGTTTTCTCCTTTATGGTTTCCCCGAGGAAAATTCTTTCTGTCTCTTGTCTCTTGTGATTATTGTTTTGCATGTTATTCTCTCAGATAAGATCCTAAGATAATGCTAGCTTGAATGATACAAATCTAACAGTTTTACCTAGACTTCATTGGGGGTTGTTAAACTGTTTATGTGCAAAAAAATATATCTTGAGATGCTCAGACATAACAATCCATATGATTCATCCAATTTGTTGAAGTACTTGGCTTTCTATACAATAGAGTTTGGCTCCACCTTTGTTCCCATGGTAACTCAGTAGAGACCTTTAGATATCAATTGAATCACCATATATGCCTTCCAATCAAATAATTTGAAAGGTGTTAGCAATATTTGGGTAGATTCCATTTATTCGTGTGTTAATGTTGATAAAATTGTCGAATTTCCTACAAAACAACTCGATTTTCTTTGGAATTTCTCTAAAAATGCTCAGGATTGATCTGCAACACACTAAAATCCAAACATATATGATACCATGTGATAATTTCGATCTATATAAATATATAGGAGACTTATAGAAACTCACAAATCGAATTTGGTGCAAAACCAACAAAAAACCATTAAATGAGAAGCAATTTACACATGCAATGTGAACATAAACATGTTATGTTTTGACTGTAGAACATAAAAACATGTTAGTAACTGGTTTATATTACATAAGATGTGTTTCATTAGGCTTAGGAATCCCAATGTGAATGTATAAATGAACTTGGCCAAATTAGCCTCAATCCCCCCTCGGTGGGCCAATCATGCTCCAAATCAGTCCAAATGGCCACAAATTGTTGTTTGGACATGGATGAGGTGACATGGGGTCATCATAACACCTTGAAATGTGTGTTTGTGGAAAAATTGGTGGGTTAGAGGCTCTAGGTGGCATTAAATGCACCAAATCATCCCAAAATTGGACAAAATCCACCTCTAGCGCTCCTAGTCAACCAAACTATCCACATTCAATGAATGGGAGTGAAACAATAATGATGAAAATGCACATGTGGATGGTTGAATAAGATGGATCACTCATTTGGGTGTGAATGCACCAATTTAGTTGGTTATTGGTCCAACTAAGCACCGTAATTCCAAAACCATAGTGTATTAATGCAAAATACAATAAAACTGAGTAAGGAGTTAAACTAAGGTACTAAGGGGTTGGATTAATGTTCTAATAGTATCCATAAATCAAACCCTCACTAGTAAATGATTTAATGGATTAAATGAAAGTAGATGACTTACCAAAGACATCTCTGCGGGAAAATAATATACTGGAAGATACCTTGACATATGCTTTTCCTGATTCCTTACTGACCTTCACCTTTGATTATGGGTCTCTTTATCAATATTCCAATGTCCCTCTACATATATTTTGGAGATGAAGGGGGTGGACAGACTTGAATATAGAAAACCACCAAAGCTAGGATACCATTCAAATTGAGCTAAAGCCCGACACCCACTCAATAAAAAGCGGTCTGTAGGAAGAACCCGGGCTATAAAAAAAAATTCAAACAAGAAATTGATATGTTCCTACTACATATTAAGGGTTTCACCACGTTCAAAACTAATTTTCTGGTTGGTTCAAGGAAGGGGTTCACTGAATGAACAAGAAATTCCTCCTCTGCAACCTTGGAACCTCCTCAATAACCTTCAAACCTCCTCTGCGACCTTGGGCCTAGTTTGTGGGTGAGGTAAGTGAAAAAACTCATTTGCAGCCTCGATCCTAGTTCATGGGTAAGGTAAGTGAAAAAAATCCTCTGCAACCTCGAGCATAGTTCCTGGAGGAGGTAACAGAAAAACCTCCTTTGCAACCTTGGAAACTACTCTGCGACCTCGGACGTAATTCATGGGTGAGGTAAGTGGAAGATGTAAAATTTGGAGGTCACGGTAGGGGGAAGGTAAGATGGATAGTTTTAATTCTTCGTTGTTTGATTAATGGTTTATTATTATTATTATTACTATTATATTTTTATTTATATGTATAATTTTATATTTATTATTTTGTTTAATTGTTTGTTGTTTTTTTAATGTTTTTATTGTCATAAGCAACACCATCGACATCATCATAATCATTAGTAATGATGATGATGATGATGTTGATAAAGAAATTATCATCGTCACCATAGTCAGAAATATTATCATGATCATTGTCTTTATGGCCATCATCGTCATCATAGAGAACATCATCGTCAATATACCCTTCCTTGAAAAGAAATTGTCATATAAATGTAATATTGTGACCATTTCGACGTTTGACAAACTGAGGATGCTTAATAAAGTCCACTATTAAGAATACTTGATACAAGCATAGGTAAGAAATAAGGTTAGATGGATTTCATTGTATAATACAATTTATTTCTTACAAATCTTTAAATCTTGAAAATGTGTAAAATTCAATTAATTACAACTTTGATAAATAGGAAATTGAACATGAAATTGCTCGTCTTATTATTATTTTTAAAATGTCTTCTAAGATAGAAACCATTGATGATATTAAATATGAAGATGATGATGGTGATGATGACAACGACGACAACGATGATGATAACATTGATGATGATGATGATTATAACATTGACGATCATGAGGCTGAGGATGAGGATGGGGTTGATTGGGATGTCGATGATGACGATGATGAAGATGATGATGATGATGATGATGATGATGATGATGGTACCATTGATGATCTTAAATATGAATATGATGATGTTGTTGTTTTTAATGATGATTATGATTTTGATACCATTGATGATCGTAAAGATGAAGATGATGACGGCTGCGATTATTCTAATGAGTGTGAACATGATGATGATTATGGAGATGAACATAGTGATGATGATGATGATGATGATAACATTGATGATGATGATGATTATAACATTGATGATGATGAGGCTGAGGATGAGGATGAGGTTGATTAAGACGTCGATGATGATGATGATGATGATGGTGATGATGATGATGAAGATGATGATGATGATGGTGAGGATGATGCTGATGATGATAATGATGATGATGATGATGATACCACTGATTATCTTAAATATGAAGATGATGATGGCGATGATGATAATTATAATACCATTGATGATCATAAAGATGAAGATGATGATGGTTGCAATTATTCTAATGAGTATGAACATGATGATGATTATGGGGATGAGCATGATGATGATGATGATGATTATAACAGTGACGATGATGAGGCTAAGGGTTGATGAAGACTCCGATAATGATGATGATGGTGGTGGTGGTGATGATGATGATGGTGCCATTGATGATCTAAAATATGAATATGATGATGGTGATGATGATGCTGATGATTATGATACCATTTATGATCATAAAGATGAAGATGATGATGGTTGTGATTATTCTAATTAGTATGAGCATGATGATGATTATGGAGATTAACATGATGATGATGATGATGATGATGATTATAACATTGACGATGATGAGGTTGAGGATGAGGTTGATTAGGATGTCGATGATGATGATGATGAAGATGATGACGATGATGAAGATGATGACGATGATGATACCATTGATGATATTAAAGATGAATATGATGATGGTGATGATGAGGATGATGATGATGATGGTAATGCTGATTATGATACCATTGATGATCATAAAGATGAAGATGATTATGATTGTGAATATTCTAATGAGGATTACATGATGATGATGGTTGTTATTATTCTAATGACTATGAACATGATGATGATGATGATTTCTATTATTCATCATCAATATCATCACCGATTTCAAAATCATCTGCGACGTCATTTGGATGATCAATTCTTGATCAGATTCTTCATTTGACACATCCGTAGCAACCAACTGCTCTTGATATGAATCAAATTCTTCTTTGACATTTTCTTCTTCCTCTACTAAATTATACATGATCGGTATTCCTCTTGGATCATATCTAACAATGTATGACCAACCTGCTTTACCTAGAACCTCTTACTAAAAGACATGCTCACATTGACTTTGAAGAACATAAGGCTCTGTACTTGGTTCAAGTGCCTTTGTATTAACCATGGTAAATCCATTGGCATGATCAACAACAGTTCTTTCAGGATCACATTCATTCATTCGTATCTTGTACCATTTGACCTCAAACATAACTATTTTAAATCAATTAAAGTCACACTCAATTATATCTTTCAAATAACCATAGTACCTATTTTCAGATACTTTTGGATGCTTGTCACTTCTAGAGGAAACATTAGTGACTTGAAAAACTACATTTGTCCCACAACCAAATTTTTTCTTCTAGTCATTAACATTTTGATGCAAAATTTATGACCATTGTACCACATAGCGTTGTGGTGTATCAATTGAATAATGCCCAACTCAGTAAATAAATATATAAGAAGAAATAAACAAAATAAATTCATTTATATAATGGGAAACAACACAAAAAATGATCAAGGTGTAAAATATACTTTCCTTTTTATCTTTTAAACCACATGCTAAATCAATTTCTCGATGACGATGCAATGTTTTAATCAATTTACTCACCCATTCCCATGATAATGTACCATAGAATTCTATACATCGTTCTATCCATTCCTCCATCAAATTGATATTGTTTGAAATGTATAAATTTACTGCACCCCACATGCGACCAACTATACGAAAAAATAACAATTAAGAATTGTAAATTAGCTATCATTAAAGGCAATTAAGTTTACCTTACAATATTGATGGAATAATAAAAATTACATGAGTAAGAAATATATGAAATTGAAAAAATAATTGTATAGTAATTAATTATACACCATCTAATTACCTTTCACTTTTCTTGTTCTACCTTTCCCCAACATGACCTCCCATTTGAATTTGTTGATGGTGTTGACATGCCAAATGCGAGGAAGACTGATATTTTTTGCTAAATTTGAAAGATACTAACTAATGTACACCATGGATTGATATACCATATATTCTTGCACAATATAACCCTCATGATGTGCTCTTTGTCTAACAAAATCCTTCAATGACTTCAAATTCTTTTCCACCATCCACATTGATCTTGTGAGTACAAGTCCACACAAATCAATCTCCTCAACTTGGTGTATGAGATAATGTTCTTATGCACTGAAAAATACCAGAGGTAAATACTTCTGCATTTCACACATTAGATGAGGAGTTTCTCTCTTCCAATACCTAATATATTCTTTATGTATTTATTTAGATGAAATCCACCTACAAATGATGCAAGAAAATAACAGCGATCAACAATATTGAGGGATATATAATAAAGTTCCAATCTATAAAACTTCATATGTCAATAAGCTATGCAACAAAGTGAACAAACATTTTCATGGATATAAATTGAAAATTACCTCATGTATTTACCAAGATCATATATAACATGTTTTATGTTTTCATGAAAGCTATTTGGGAGAGATAGAGGTAGAAAGAACTGTAACAAAAAAAATGAACATTATTTATTTAAATTCCAAATAAGAGACCACAATTACTAAAATGATGTACTAAATGGAAATTATATAGGTAAATAATTACCTTAATGAATGTATGCCAGTCATGAGTTTTAACACCACCAAAATTACCATTTTTCGTTAAGATATTTTGTATGTTTGACGAAAACCCAGTAGGAAACCTTATTTTGTTAATGACCTCTTTTATATCATTGCTTTATTTCTCTGTTAATAACCATGGAAGACTAATTATATTTCGATACTCCTCTCCAAAAATGGAATTAATTACACTTTGCAATGCATGATGGGCTTCTGCAATGTCACTACAAATTTTTCCAGCTTTATCTTTGTCAGTCCTTCCATCTAAGATTCTCCATATAGTTTCTATTAAATTCTTCCTGATATGCATTGTATCAAACAGATGAGCTATTTGTAGGTGCTAGTAGTAAGGCAACATACTGAATTGTATGTGATAAATATTCATTCCTCATAACATTCTACCCTCTTCTATAATGTATCCTATTTGAAAAAAAACTAGAATATTCCAAGAATATTTTGTATGTTTGGCATAACGTTTCACTCGTAACTCAGAATTGGGCAGAATTCAGACCATTGAAAAGGTATTGAAATTATATACAACTTTTGTGTTTTGATTTTTTTCCTAATTCCTTATTGTTTTTCCAAGGAGGGTGTTTTAGTAACAAAACATCTTTTAAAAGATGCTTTTAAAAAGCATATTTGTTACTAAAACAACCGACCTAGACAAACATTAAGGAATTAGGAATAACTCAAAACAAAAAAGTTCTAGACAATTTAAAAACCTTTCCAATGGTCATAAGTCCACCCAATTCAGAGTTACGAGAAAAACATTATTCCCAAAATACAAGTGATTCCTAGAATATTCTGGTCTTTTTTCAATAGGATACATTTTGGAAAAAATAAAACCTTATGCTCGTGTAATCCCATTCATTCCTTCAGGACAATCAATATTAAACATAAACGAAAACACATTAACAATAATTCATGGCTACACCCATGGTAGAGAAAAATCAATAAAAATATAAAATTGATAATATTACATATTTATATTCTACATATACAATTGGCATACCATGACAATGTCTATTATATTCCAAATTCCATAAGTGAGGTGCCATTCTTCATGGTTTTTTCCCATTCTTTTCTTTACCATTGATTTTTGTTTTCTAAGTAGTTTGATACCGATGGTTCTTAGGGAGGAAGTTCCTGTACTCATGAAACACCTCCTTTCTTAGACTTCTTGAATGATGAAATTTTATCCTAGGACCACAGAGTGGACATGCAAATTTTCCCTTTGTTTGAAGACCTGCAATATATATGTATTAATGTTATAAACATAAAAATATTATTAATTTAAATAAAAATGCATGATATTTACCTTAAAGGCATCTTAATTTAAAGTGCAACATAAATTTACATACCACAAAAATGTGTTATCCTAGGAGTGTCATGAACTGCCCATGCAAGTATTCCATGGAACTAGAATTGTTTCTGCCTTATTGGTCTAAAGATGTCATGCATAGTGATTCCAACCCATAACTTCAATAGCTCATCAATAAGAGGCTCAATATATATATATTCTTATCTTTAACTTGGTACTTACCTAATTTATTCAACAATATATGATGCTATTCAGTTATGTTTCCCAATACATAAAAGGTGTTCTCATGCAGCAATGAAACAAAGAAATGAAATAATATAATTTCTTTCAAAAAATACCTGAAATAATCATTGCCAACATTGTTTTCTCTCTCTTTATTGACATCCAAGGAGGAAGGTTAATGTTTATGATGAAAACATGCCACATTGAGTAAGTAGAACAAATCTCTCCAAATGGATTGAAACCATCAACTTCCAATGAAATTCTAACATTATGAGGTTCATCTTTAAAAATTGGCCAGTTTTCTTTGGTGTTCTTCAATGCATAAACATCCGCAGGCATGCGAAAAACACCATCTTCAATTATGTTCTTTGCATGGAAATCCATAAACTCTGCTATACTTTGGCACATGATTAGTCATTGGAAACATGGAATTATAGGAATATAACAAAGAACTTTGTGAGGCACCTTTTCTGTTACTTGATCAGTTTGATATCTACTAATTTCACATTATGGGCATTTTTTTCTGATGCATATTGTCCACAATATATAATATGATCATTAGGACATGCATCAATAGCTTGATAGTCCATTCCAATTTCTTTCATAATCAATAATACCTCTCGACATTTGCATGGTAAATTATTTGATGGTGGTAATAGAAATTCACCCAACAGTCTAAAACATTCACAAAAAATGAAATGTAAACAATATAAATCATAAATATTTCTTATCCCTAATTTAGGAATTAAATACCACAAAAATAGAGGAAAATAGTGAAATTTTCAATATGCCATGTGAATATGCAATTAATACATTACATACCTTAGGATCTGTGTGAAACAAGTGTTTGAAAAACCATTCAAAAATTTCAAGTTCACCAACAACAATATAGTAGATAGAATATTTTTTGTTGAGCCTTCATAAAGAGGTTCTTGGGACTTCTCGAGTAGAGGTACATCATGAATATCATGGAGGTTTTCCTCATCCAATGGAGCAAATATGCCTTGGATCAATCTATTTATCTCATTTTCGTCATTTTTATTAGTAATGTCATCTTTGTCCATAGGATCATTAAGAACTTCATCTTAAATATTATGATATCCATGTTCATCACCTTGTAAATTAGTATTTCTACTATAATTATGTGGCAAATAGCTCTCTGGCAGTTGACATTTAGGGGGAATTGTTGATATAATTACAAACAATGTAATAACATTAGTGTATAATATAAAACACATAAATTTTAAATGATAAAATATTTTGTGAATACACAATCAGAACTATTACAAGAAGTACATTTTCTAATGAATATCGTCTTACCAGTGGACGATATTCAAACCCCCCTTCAGCATGCCCCTTCTCCTTACAATTTTTCTCAGCATTTTTTCTTAAAATTATTCTCGTTCGCAAACCCTTGCAACCATTGCAAGGGAAATAACACTTTACATCTCCCTTCGCCTCCAATGCTGCCTTAAACTCAGCATAGCTCTTATTATTTTCTTACCAAGTATATTTCTTTGACATTCTAATAGCATATAAGAACCAAACAAACTCAATCAATGTATAAGGAAATTAANTATCACAAACAATACCCCTCCTTTCCAAATTACTAAGCAATAAGTTAGTATGGGGGTCTATTCTTACCACCAACCACTATATTTTCGATATTCAATGGTAAAATTTAAAACTCCCCCAACGGTTATGTTCTCCCAAGTTACAAACCTTGATTTCTCACAAGCACATGGGATCAAAATGCTTAAACAAATTTTCACATAGGATATTACCACATGTTAGCTTACCCATCTATAAATAAGAAACTAAAAAAATAAAATATTTCAAAAGAAATGATCATGTTTCCTTAATTAGTTCATCTTCATATTTTTTTAATCAAAAAATGATTAAGAGACAAATCCCGATGACATTATATTTACTCATTCGAAAAATATTAGTTCACTAACCAACGAGACAAATAATTTAAAAATATTAACCTGGAAAACAAAGGAGAGCGCAAAAAATTTCGATGTGTTAAACCAGTACCAGACTCTTGCACTCACATATCAAACAATAAGTAGGAAAATTTTTGCAACTATATAAAAACATTTGATGAAATGTGTCTTAAGAACATGTATTTATAGATCAATGATTATGGCGGTTACAACGAAAAATGAAAAATGGGAAAATTTCAACAATAAGAAAAAATCAATGACCATTACTGTCATGACCGTTGATTTGCAAATGTTTAGAGGTCCGTTGCTAGAGCGACGGATGTGTGTATTCATCGCAATAAAGACGAAAATATTTCGCTATAGTGACAAAAAATCATGCACATCACAATAGCGACGATGATCGGGGGCCAAAATAATCTATATTCAAAATATTTATCAATTTATCCATGAAAATAACCATTTTGACTTATTCATGGCAATATTTCATGTAGCTTTTGAGCCATACATACTAGTGTATGCATTTGATGGGTAAGTTGGCTATGGTGTTGTACAACATTCCATTACTACTTATCTAGAAAGAAACCTCTTTGATAACATGTTGAGAGCAGTGCATTCTCTTTATTATGTTCTAGCATATATGGAAGGAGTCTAGAAAGTTACCGTATGTATGTGGGATATGGATTAATGTTGTGTTGAAGCATTGGCTAATATAGTTGCATGGTTGTGTGGCATATGCCTTTATGCATAAGAATTTTTCATTATTAATATGTTCTTAAAATGAAATGTTTTTAAGCATGAAACTGAATTTGACTTGAGTTAAGAATCATATGCAATCACCTACAAGAATGATAAGGCTTGTTCCGAAGAAAAAGTGACCACAATTCATACATAATAGTCAAAGCATATTTACTCAAATGAATCACATGAATAAGAACATAAATCTCCCATAGTTAGAGGAACCATTATAGAAGAGGGAACTTCATAAGAACGTGATGACAATGACATGACATGTAGATCAACCCTTAGATTCGAACACCCACAAGAGAAGACAAGCTTGGGAATGGGATATCATCCAAGATGCAAGGAAGTATGGTTCTCTAGGAGGGACTTCCATATAAAGTAAGAGGACTTAGATACACTCCAGTTATGTGGAATTGTTGTGTGTCATCATTAATGCAAATACTTCCAACTATGAAGAAGAAACTAAGGATAAAGAGAAAAAGGATCTTATGATCAAAGAGTACCATTTGATCATGAAGAATGATGTCTCAGATGTGGTTTTAAATCCTGAAGGGAAGTTTGTACTATCTTCCAAGTGGATCTCTAAGATCAAGCATGCAGCAGATGGAAACAATGAGAAATACAAATAAAGGTTCGTGGTTTCTCTTAGAAAGAGGGATTTGATTATGGAGATATTTTTTCTCTATTGTCCACACACACTTCTTCAGTAAATTAGAAGTGCATATCGAGAAACGTTCAAGACTCAGGACTATCTACAGAGAACCACATGTGGGAAGGATTAGAGAAGGATTTGTATAGGATTAGAAGGAAACCATGGGATAGAACGTAGAGTTACATGAGGATATTGAGGATCACTTAGAGTGATGGAGATCTCAACCTTTTCTACATGTTGAATATGGAAGCCTACAGAGTACGAGGAGCTCGTATATGGGTGCAAGAGGAACTTGCAACAAAGTTTGAGATGGAGGATATTGGTATCTAGTGACCTTGAGAGATGACATAGATGGATACACATAAAATCAAAAACAAAGGAGGCTACCTGTCACTCTAGTGAATAATGTCCCAATACATAGATTACAAGCTGTATAGGGAGGGTCATTCTTTGCTTTGAAAGGGAGTGGCTACAATAGATATCAGAATTCAAGAATATTTACATGATTATTGGGATTAGAGGTGTGGCATAATTTAGAGGATATTTTCCTTATCCAAAGAAAATATGTTGTCTATATCTTGAAGATGTTCGAGATGTTGGATTGCAAGGCTATAGCTACACTGATGACATCGAACTTGAAGTTCTTGTGTGACCCTACTTCAGAGACAAATGATACCACATTTTACAAGAAGATGATGTGCTTGGAAAACACAGGGCTGAATATATTTTTTGTGGTTAACGCTTTGAATCAAGAAATGGTGGATCTGAGGCATGTTAACATGGTTATGACAAAGAAGGTGTTGAGTACCTGAAGGGTACAATTAAGTATGACCTTGGATATGTGAGAAATCAGAGGATCTACCTACAGGGATATGTTGACTCTGATTGGGATGGTAGTGTTGTAGATATGAAGAGCACTTCAAGGTGTTTCTTCATCTTGGGGTTTCACATGATTTTGTGGTTCAACAAGAAGAAGATGAGTATATGACGAAGTATAATCGAGGTAGAGTATATGTCATATTGTTCAGCAATTTGTGAGGCATTGTGGCTCTAAAATCTATTTGCATGATTGTTCAATGCCGAGTTACAGACAAGAGTAGTGTATTCCAAAAGGACATCCCTTGTAAGAGGGAGTGATGATGATTTTGATGATGTGGTTTCTTGGATGAGTAGTGTGGTAGCTCAATATAGGATTGGTATGTAAACCTAACAAGTCCTTTTTGGTCCAAGAGGTATTAGTATGTCATTCTAACAAGACCAGTTTGATCGTATAGGGATCAGTATGTCAAAATAGGCTTGTTTGGTCAGAAATGATTATCAAGTCAGACAAGGCATGTTTGGTCCCCATGTAGATTAGTATGCATGACTAGGCTTGTTTGGAATGAAAGGATTAGCAAGTTATATAATGCATGTTTCATCTACAAGAGTTCCCATTATAGAGTTCCTCTAGATGATGATGATGATGATGTTCCAGTAGTCACATGTTGATTTTGATGATGATGCTCATGTTGGTGATTCTCATGATGTTGATGCTCATACTGATGTTGATTCTCATGTTAATTATTATGATTATGTTCCATATATATGATGTTGTTTTCATTTGAAAACTTACCATGACATATAGATTCACTAGTCAGTTGTCAAGTTATTGTTTTCGTTGTTGATGATGTTGTAGAATACCTTCCTTGTTAAGAGGGAGTGTTCAAGAAATGTAAATTCAGAAGATATTATATTGTAATTTTATTATATTATTATTATTCCTCATTTGGGAGATATCCTTGATGTAATTGGTCATGTAGAAGTCTTGAGGTAAAGCCTCTATTATAATATATGTCAATAGTACCCACAATAATATTATATAAAAGTCATTTGAGTCTCCCTAAGTAAGTCAACCCTATTTATATAAACACGTCAACCTAGTTAAGTAAAAACGACGGTATTTTGGTGAGTATAAATAGGGGAGGTGCTCCCCTGATTAAGACACACTTCCAAGTCAAGCAAGTGCACAAGAGAGAGAAAGAAGAAGCTCACTGGTGAGAGGAAGTTGCGAGTTCTATTCTTGGGGTTGTTCACTCTACTTGGTCGAATTCTATATTGAGGATTTTTTTCTAGATTTTCTTCCCCAACAAGGTATACTAGGAAACATCTATGTGTTCTTTTGTGTTTTTTTGCTTCTATTTCTTTCAGTGGTCCTATTGCGTATGGTTATGATGTTATGAGGATAAACATTTTAGGATCTTGTATAACCATTAAAATTCTAACATGAACATGGATTTGAGTATAGTAGGTGGATATGACATGAGGCTCTGGAAACTAGCATAAGGTTATGGCTATGGCTCTGCATCTAGTTAAGGATAGCTTGTTTCTAACTATCATCCATTCCCCACTATCAAGAATAAGGTGAGGAGTAGATAACATCTCAACTAAAATATGTTTCATTACTTGAGAGAGAACTCTTTGCACTAGTACAAAATGAGAGATTAGTGACTAGGAGACTAAAAAATTAAGCACCATAGCTTTTTCAAGGGATAAATGGCCAAAATTGAGAAATTTTAAGTGATCCAACTAAAAACGATTGAGAAAATGACTAAATTAGTCATGGGATAAAATATACGACTAAATAACAAGTGGATAAAATAAAAATGACTAAGGTAAATCCTAATTTAGCCACAAGAATACAAATATTACTAGCTAACAACGACTAACAATATTATTTGGTTAGTTATGTCATTTATTTTTCATTGTGTCACCGTGACAATGGAAAATTACAATTTTGACAATAAGCAATCTTGATTTCATTTAAGATAATCCTAAATGTAGAAACCAAGTGGACATAATGGTTTAAAATAGGGTATGTACACCTATATTCATTAAACATTGAAATCACTACCCAGAGGAATCCATTGTCGTATAAAAAGAGGGGTCGGATACGTCAACTTAAAGTTTAACTAAGTCATGAATTAAAATTGTGTAGTAACATTATTTATAAACATTTTAAGCTTAAAATATATAATATTTTATTTAATGATATAAACTATTGAAATAAAAATACATTTTTTGAATGATCCATTCACTAACATTGGACTTAAGAAAAATAAGATAAGGAATATGAGAATAAGATAAAAAAAATTACAATTTTTTATATCGTTTCTATCTATACATATGTTCAACTATTTCTACTAATAGACTATAAAGCTAGAGAATATAAATATTGATGATATAAATATATATTGATATTTTTTAATAAACTTATTTTTATTTTTATTTAGATTTATCTTTCCACAATTATCCCAAACAATAGAGCACAAATACTCATGAAACAATATAGTATTCTAAGCACTTTTTGACTTTTAAGACAAAGTAATATCCTCTATCAAGCTTTCAAATTTTATTTCATACAAAAGTTCCCTAGTTTTTAAAGAGGCCCTCCTTAAAATAAACCTTTTTTATCAAATAAAATATTATTTTTCTATATAATTCATTATACTCATCCCCATATAAACTTTACGTAACTCTCCATATTCTTCATGTTTATGCCAAAGGAATTTTTAGGTCGAAGGAATTAAATAATGGAGATGATAGTCTCCAGATTACTCGTCACTCCATCGAATTGTCTTCCAGCATGCGTCTTGGTGATTAGGGAGTGGCGGTTGGACAATTATCTCACATGTTTGGATAACTGTTGTTGTTAACTTGGTTTTGTGTTTTGACAATGTTCTATTAACTGGGTTTTGGATACCTGCTTATTACCTTCATTTTCCTATCCTGCATGTGTTCGGGCAGTTTGATAGGTGTATTGTGTCTTTTGACAAGGGCTCTATTAACTAGGCATGGATGGAGCTGTGTTTCATGTTTTGATAGGGTTCCGCTAACTAGATTTTGTATTCCTTCTTATTACCTTTGTTTGCTAAATGAGAGTCTGTCTTGTGCATGTTCAGGAAGTTGGACACGCGTATTGTATCTTTTAACAAGGGCTTTGTTAACTGGTTTTTGATGCACTTTTATTACCTATGTTTGCTTCTTGATGGTCACCCTGAGTGTGTTTAAACGGTTGGAAAGGTATCTAGTGCGTGTTAATAGGGGTTCTGTTAGATGGGTTTTTTAAGCAGTTTATTAGGTCTATTTTCTGCTTGGGGGTCTATCTCGTGCGTGTTCAGGAATTTGGATAGGTGTCTCAGGTGTTTTGACAACGATCATGTTAACTGCATTTTGTTGCATGAACAGAATGATAGGATTCAGGATTCAAGATTGACAGGTGTCTCAGGTGTTTTGAGGATAGCTGAATTGTGTGTTTTGACTATAATTTTAACTGTGGCCCTAAACTACTAGTCCTATGCATGAATGGATTGATGGGCTTGTGTTCTAGAATATTTTTCATGCACTAGTTTCATTTTTTTGGTGCATGTCTAGATTGATAGATCAATCTTTTGTGGCAGTGTCCTTCAATGTAGTTCATTTCTTTGCAATTTTTTTTGACAAACTGGGCATACCCTTTATGAAGATTTCACATTGAGGGTATTGCGAAGGTTTCACGCTAAGGGATTTTCATCCAAGTAACTTCGGTTTACGCTCAGGGTTTGTGGGGTCAATTTGGTCATGATGTTGTTTCACTGCCACTCGAGTTTATGAAGAACGCTTCACTAATGTTCCTTCATTGACATGAATTCTCTCTGTTAATGTGTCATCAATGTAATGTTTCTCCATTAGTGTAATAAATATGGTTATTTCGATCAGACATGGGCCTATTTCTTAATTATGGCTTATCTCATGAGGATTTGGAAGATCTTCTTATAATTTTTTGTTTACCGGGTTTGTTGTTGCACCTCCTTTGCTTTCTACATTTTTACAAAGTTTCAGGTAACAAATATTTGCTACTTTTTGGCTTTGGTTTGCGTGTATTGATTTTTTTGGTCTACATTTACAACAAAGGTTTTTCCACTTGGTCAAATTCAAAGATATTACTTGACCCTGCTTAACTGTTTTCGACATTCATTGTGCTAGAAAAACATGTGCTTGATATCTTTGTGGCTTTGAATTGAGTTTCTTCAATGCAATAGGAATTTTAATCCCGATTATTTTAATATTAGAATTTAATTACAAGTTTCTTAGCTGTGATTTATACAATGTATGTAATTATTTTAAAAGAAATTTACATTATATTGCATACATTTGACAGTGGAATGATTGATGGTGTGAATTACTATATATTTATTGTCAAATTGAGGGTTTCATTTTGAAAACTATTTGTAAATGTTATTTTGGAGTTGGTAAGAGTACTTTTGAAATGTGGTATTTAGTCTACCAGGGGAAACTCTGCTTATCTTACATACATTTGATAGTTGAATGATTGTTGGTGTGAATTACTATATGGTTATTGTCAAATTGAGGGCTTCATTTTGAAAATTATTTGTAAATGTTATTTTCGAATGGGTAAGAGTAGTTGTGAAATGTGGTGTTTAGTCTACCAGGAGCAACTCTGCTTATCTGGAATATAGATTAATCCTATAGTCGAATTACTCTCTTGAATTGTTGTTGCAATTTTTGTTCGACCTTTTCTTACATTTTTTAGAAAATATGTCTGCTTCTAAAAATAATTTTATTTTTTAGCGAAAAAGTTAAGGACACTTCCAAGAAAAATTGGGATGCCAATCCACACATGTGCCAAAAAAATTAAAATTGTCCCCCAAACATGCATGAAAACAATCTACCAATCCATGTATGGATTCCCTACCAAGAATAATCAGTCGCATATGTCATAATTACACAGAACATGTTTGGAATGAAGTTATGGAGGGTAGATTTATGAATGTTGTAATAATTCAAAAATCTAAATGAAAAAACTTTTACCTTTAAGTAATTGTACCTTCTAAACATATATTTTCTCACCTAAGAGCTAGCTTTGGCATATGCATATTTGTCCACTCTACTTTGACTGCCAAATGAGAAAAAAGTATTAATGAGAATAACTTCATTCCAAACATGTTCTGTGTAATTAGGAAACATGGGTTTGAATAATCTTGTTAGGGAATCCATAAATGTCATGATAGATCCTAAATTAGAAACAGAGGTAATAAGTAGGCATCCAAAACCCAATTAACAGAACCATGTCAAAACATGAAACCCATCTGCATTGACACCCATTTAAAAGAGCCCATGTCAAAATAAATAATACACCTATCTAACTACCCGAACACGGGAAATACAGACCCTCAACTTGCTTCAGCATCCAAAAACATCCTCGATCCATGCTACCCATTTTCTCGATTATAGAATTGGATTAGTTGTGCATCAAAACAAGCTGATATGGGATTTGGTTGTCAATCCATATTTCTCCATGCTTGACTGTGGAAACCTTTACAATTAAATATGAACATTCTTCCCATTTTTTCACTAATACAATTAGAAACTGATTTGTACACATGTTTTCAGTTAAAATTGTCTTCTATCACCTTTTCTTCAATGTTCATGTTTTTTAACAAACAACTGGTTTGCAAAAGTTCCTTCTGCATCCAAATTGTGCTTCATACATGCAACCTATATGAGATAGAGATGTGAATCTAGGTTTATGCATGATTTATTGTGCAAAACTTGATTGTGAAATCATTGTGAGTTGCAAAAAAATGCGAAAGTGAAAATTTCAACTTAAAATAGTTTATTATTTCCGTAATCTGTAATCTGCATTACGGGTATGGAAATGAACATTCCAACTTAAAATAGTTTATTGTTTCCATAATCTGAAATCCACATCATTGCATAAAGTATAAATTTGAAACATACAAATTTCGGACATCCACAATCCGCATTGTGGATTGCGGATTGCCGAAAACAACATGTTCCAAAAACAATGTTTACCTTCTGTGACTGCAAAAATGGACTTCTTTGGCTTCAAAGAGATACCGTACTTTTTGCACCGTTCAAACACTCGTTGAAGAGAAACCAAATGATTGCACCCCTTTTTAGAATAAATAGTTATATCGTCAAGATACACAACTACAAAATTATACATCAATCCTCTGGTCGAAATTGATCTAGATCGTAGATATACAAGAAATCAACGGTTAGTATTAAAATAAGGAAAAGCAGAAAAAATAAACTATGAAAATAAAATTTATGAAAAATTTTGATTTTGGTTTGCGCAATCCACATTACGGGTTGCGGAATTATGGAAATGAAAATTCCAACTTAAAATAGTTTATTGTTTCTACAATCCGCAATCTACATTGCGGGTTGCAGAATTGCGGAAATGTAACTTTCGATTTGTGTATTTTGGTTTTTGATTTCTGAAATCCACATTGCGGGTTGGAGAAATGTGGAAGTGAGAATTCGATTTTTATTGAACAAAATATTTTCGACATCCACAATTTGCATTGCGAGTTGTGGATTCTGGTTTCCTCTCTGGTTTCCTCAATTCGTAATTCGCATTGCGGGTTGCGGAAGTGAAAATATCTTCTTAAAACAATTTAATGTTCCCTCAATCTGCAATTCACATTATAGGTTCTAGAAATGGGAAAGTGCAAATTTCAACTTAAAAAAAATTTATTATTTCCGCAATCTGCAATTTTAATTACGGGTTGCGGAAATGGGGAAGTGAAAATTTCAACTTGAAATAATTTATTATTTTCGCAATCCGCATTGCAGGTTGTGGAAATGTGGAAGTGAAAACTTCAACTTAAAACAATTTATTATTTCACGAATCCGCAATCTGCATTTTGGGTTGTGGAAATGTGGAAGTGAAAATTTCAAGTTAAAACAATTTATTGTTTCCACAATCCGCATTCCGCATTGCGGGTTGCGAAAATGCAGAAGTGATTTTGGTTTCCACAATCCGTAATATGCATTGTGGGTTGTAGAAACGCAAAAGTGATTTTGGTTTCCACAATCGACAATCCGCATTATGGGTTGCGAAAATGTGGAAGTGATTTTGGTTTCCACAATCCATAATCCGCATTGTGGGTTGTGAAAAAGCGGAAGTGAAAATTTCAACTTAAAACAATTTATTATTTCCATAATAAGCAATATGCATTGAGGGTTGTGGAAATGCAGAAGTGACAATTTCAATTTAAAACAATTAATTATTTTTGCAATACAAAATCTGCATTGTGGGTTGCAGAAATGAGGAAGTGGAAATTTCAACTTAAAACAAATGCGGAAGTGAAAATTTCAACTTAAAACAATTTATTGTTTCTACAATCTGCAATTCGCATTACGGGTTGCGGAAGCGAAAATTTCAACTTAAAATAGTTTATAATTTCCGCAATCCACATTGCGGGTTGCAGAAATGTGGAAGTGAAAATTTCAACTTAAAATGGTTTATTATTTCCACAATCCACAATCAGCATTGTGGGTTGTAGAATTGCGGAAATGAAAGTTCCAACTTAAAATAGTTTATTATTTCCGCAATCCACAATTCGCAATATGGGTTGCGGGATTGAGGAACTAAAAATTCCAACTTAAAATAGTTTATTGTTTCTGCAATCCATGTTCCACAATGATGGTTGCAAGTTGCAAAAAGGATAAATTCAAAACTCAAATTTTTTTAACATTCACAATCTACATTGCAGATTGTGGATTGCAGAAAAAACATGTTTCAAAAAAAAATGTTTTCTGCAATTCCCAAAACGAATAAAAACAATACTTTTTAATTTTTTTTATTAAATCCCATGAATGAAAATACACATTAATAAATACAACAATGGTGACACCCCACAAACAAGAGAATAAAATTATAGATCCCCTTCATAATAAGTATGTGGGGTTCCTATTTTATCAATTAAAATGGGATATGTTGTGCCTACAACAAGGAGAAAGTTTTGTCACAGTATTTGCAATGGATTAGAGAATGGGAACATAATGCCTATAAAATAGTCACGATTCACCAGAAAAATACTAAATTAATAACACACATGAAATCTGTGAAAAGTTTAACGATCCACAAATACATAGAAGATTCCAAACCTGTAAATTGGAGATTGAGTATACCCTGGAATATAAATTAATCCTATAGTTGAATTAATCTCTTAAATTGTTGTTGCAACTTTTTTTGGTCCTTTTATTGCTTTTTTTAGAACATATATATTCTTTTGAAAATACATTTACGTTTAACGAAAAAAGTGAAGTACATTCCCAAGAAAAATTGGGCTTTCAATATAGACATGCGCCAAAAAAAACTAAATTGACCACCAAACATGCATGAAAACAATCTGTCAATGCACTTATAGATTGACAGATTTATGGATTTCATATTAGGAATAATCATTCCCATATGTCTTGATTACACAGAACATGTTTGGAATGAAGTTATGAAGGATGAATTTATGAATGTTGTAAGAATTCATAAATCTAAATGAAAACAATTTTACGTTTAAGCAATTGTACTTTCTAAATATATTTTTTCTCAGTTAAGAGCTATCTTGAGAAGATGCACATTTGGCCACTCTTCTTTGACTTCCAAATGAGAATAACTTCATTCGAAAGATGTTCTGTGTAATTAGGACACATGGGATTGAATAATATTTTTAGGGAATCCATAAATCTCATAACAGACCCTCAATCAGAAAATGGAGGTAATAAGTAGGTATCCAAAACCCAGTTAACATAACCCTTTCAAAACATGAAACCCATCTGCATTGAAACCCTCTTAAAAGATCCCTTGTCAAAATACATAATACACCTATCCAACCACCCGAACATGTGCAGGGCAGACCCTCAACTTGCTTCGGCATCCAAAAACATCCTCAGTCCATGCTACCCATTTTCTCAATTATAGAATTTGATCAGTTGTGCATCAAAACAAGATGATATGTGATTGAGTTATCAATCCATATTTATTGATGTTTGACTGTGGAAACCTTTACAAGTAAATATGAACATGCTTCCCCTGTTTTCACTAATGCAATTAACAACTGTTTTGTACACATTTTTTTTCAGTTAAAATTGTCTTCTATCACCTTGCCTTCAATGTTCATTTTTTTGTAGCAAACAACTGGTCTATAAAAGTTCCTTTTGCATGCAAATTGTGCTCCATCCATGTAACCAAAATGAGATAGAGCTGTAAATATAGCTTTATGCATGCTTGATTGTTGAAACCTTCTAAATTAAATATTAGCATGATTTCCATGTGTTGACTAATGAAATTAATATCATCCTTTTTGGGGGAAAATAAGAAACCCACAATGATATTACAAATAAATTTGCATGATAACTCATCTAACAAACAACTCTGCCAGTTTGCATTTCCATTGCAAATTGTTCATATTCCATTTTCTATAAAAACAATATTTTTTAACTCTTGAATTCCTACCTACTTGCTTAGGGATTCAACAATTCATTCTCTTCAGGCCCTAAATATCAACACACTTGTCATACTTTAAATACTTAAATTAGAAGCAACTCCCGTCAAACCAGGCAAGACACCTATCCAATTCCCCAAATATGTGAAGAGTGGACCCTCAAGAAGTAAATAAAGGTAATAAGGATCCATAGAAACCCACTTAAAAGAACCCCTTTCAAAACATGCAATACACCTATCCAAGTTCCCAAATACGTTCATTATGGACTCTCAAGAAGCAATGCAAACATAAAGTCCTTTTTTATAGAACTATATTTTGCATGACATTGCAAATTTGTATTTGCACATATGATCTATAGTTATTCTTGCTATGTTTAAACTTTCTTTTCTATTTGTGGATTTCAAATGCAATGAAAACTGTCCATTTTCATATCTATACTATGTATATACATCTCTTTGTTGTTTCTCCTTTTAATGGAATATAATAGTGTACATTCTTTAGGTCCCCACCATTAGTAATTTAGCATGTTTTACATATATGCATTTCATTTCTCTATTCTCCCCTATAGAAAGGAAAATCAATTATCAAAGCAAAAATCTTGCAACAAACCTATTGAACCAAACTACCTAACAAAAAATTTGAAATCGTCACAAGTTAAGGAACATTTAAGGAAAAATCCCATGTCTGAACAAAATGATGGCAGGTAAAAGCTAGAAGACCTAAAATCCTTTAATCAACTTAAAATGTTGATTAAAATCTTCTTCTGCAAGTTGGATTATGCAACAACCTTTCCACAATTTCAGATTACGGGTTGCGGGTATGAAATACCCAAATTTCAAAACTTGACTTCTACAACCTTTTGGCTGCAAAATTCCTTTCCACAATCGGATTACGGATTGTGGATACACCTTCCCAATTTTCCCAAAAATGGGTTTCCACAATTTTCCTTTCGCAAGTCTCTTTTGGCGATTCCTAATAACCCTCGATATTTTGTGGAATGATTTGTGGCCATTGATATCTAATCAAGTGTGGAACTTCATTCCTGTACACTTTTCTATTTGCCGAATCCATCCACAACCGTAGATCTGCCTAAATTATATATTTTAACTCAGACAATTACAAATGAAATGATCAATTCATTGTTGTTGTATTCGCATGAATACATATTCGTCTTTATGAATTCTATGAACATTTCTATCAATAAATTCATACACATAGAGAATTAAACATACTTCTGGTTATTGAAATGAAGACATCAAATAATCACATATGTGCAAACTATTGAACTCTATTCTTCATTCAATTAAGCATTCATGCATACATTCATTCACAAACTCATTTGCTTATGCATCTATGCTTCCATATCTCTGATTATTACATTCAACACTTAATAGAGAAATCTATCAAACCTGTCAGATCTGAATAGGCAGGATCTGAAATTCCTAAGAAATTAAATCTACAACTATCCCATCCACGAACAACCTTTTGCAATATTCAAGAGTATCTATGGTGACTTTCTGGTATTACAATCAAACAAACCCTATCTAGAAAATTAATTACAATTCATTAACAACTAACCCTATCTTCTAGAAAATATTACATGGAAGAAGAAAAATAACATTTCCTGCTCAATCATAAAACATATGACTTTGACTCGATGCTATTGCTTGACAAAATGACCACATTTCTTACATTGATGGAATAAAAATGCATTGATAGAGCATGCATGCCAACCATTGAATTTTCTAAAGAAACATTGGTGTTGTGTTCTTCATTAACCCAAACGAATATAAACAAAAAACTACTTTAGAGATCCCACAAACCCTAATCGTAGACACAAACCACTTGGAAACATGTTCAATACTGGAAACCATTGTATATGATCGCTTCGAAAAACCTTCAAGTGAAACATTCACCTTCTTCTCTTATTACAAAACTCCAAATATAGCCACTCTATTTAAATACAATCGGCAATAACTTGTGTAAGTTTTTATGTCACATTCAAGCTTAGAAAACTTCCCATTAAAAAAATAACTCAATTCAAAGCTATAGCAAGATCAAGCAATTTTTTTTCTAGCACAAGGAATGCCAAAAACAGTTAAGCAAGGTGAATGCTACCTACGAATGTGATCAAGTGGCAACATCTCTGTTGCAAAACCTTTTGCGTAAACAACGATCATCAAAAGCAATACATGAAAACCAATTCCAAATAAGTAGAAACTATTGGTTACCAAAGCGTTTGTATAAATGATGCAAAATAAAACCCAATAAACCAAAAATTCTGAAAATATCTTCTAAATCCTCATAAGATAAGCCGAAATTTAGAAATACCCCCGTGTCTAAAAAAAATGACCATCCTTCTTGCATTGATGTAAAAACAATGCAATTAAGAAGACTTCATAGAGAGCATTAATGTCGATCATGGGACATCATTGGTATGTTTTTCATTAACTTGATTGGCAATGAATAAACAAGTGACCAAACTGACCCCACAAACCCTGACCGTAAAACAAAAAAAACTTGGATGAAAATCCCTCATCATTAAATATTAGTAAAAAAAACATGCTTGAACATATCTACATAGTTTAACTATTCTGGTGAATATGTACCAAATGTAGGTTCTTCTCGTATGTAAACTATATAAGCTATTACAATAAACCTTATTCTCCTTGCCATACCTTCCATCAAATGGGTTACTATATCTATGTATTATAGATCTCAAAATAGACAATGATCCTTAGGTTTCAAAGCCACAACTAGAAAGGGAAGTTTGTAGAATAAGGGTTTTCATTTTGTTGACTATACCTTTGATGGATGGATCATATAGGAAAAGATAAAAATTACAAGAAATTATAAAGTACTCTTTCCATAAACTACATTTTCCATTACAATGCAAATTTTGATTTGCACATATGATTTGTAGTTGTTTCTTGCTATGTACAAAATTTCCTTTCTATTCGTGGATTTCAAACCCAATGACCGTTTTCTATTTTCATACCCATACTATATATAGAAATCTCTTTGTTGTCTTTCCTTTTAATACAATAAAATAGTGTAAATTATTTAGGTGACCACCATTAGTAATTTAACACGCTTTCTATAAATGCATTTCCTTCCTCTACTCTTCCCTACAGAAAGGAAATGAAAATATCAAACCAAATATGTTGCAACAAATATGTTGGACCAATCTATCTAACAAAATATTTGAATTCCTATTTGATTCCACAACAAATAACATCCATCACCTTATGGAGACTATGCTAAATAAAGATGTTGTTTCACTCTTTCTCCATGGTGTTGTGAACATTTTCCCACTGAAACAAGTTTTCATGTTAAAGCAAGTGAACTCACTCAACTCATCAACTGTACAGTTCCAAATTTGCATCTTAGATGGCCTTCACAAGCATGATTTATTGCTTCCAATTATATATAATAGTATTCTAGAAGATGAGAAACTAAAATAAGGCACTATAAACAAAGTCACCCAATGTACATGCAACGGTGTATATAATGTAACGTATGTTTCATTTCCTCAATATTTGTTTCCCACTTAATGGATTTTACAGCCTTTATACATTAATTTTTTTCCTGATTCCTCTCTAACGAAATTCTTCTTACCATGACTATAACATTGCTTGCACTTGAGGTTGTCACAGTGGATGCACTGATTATTGGAGAGCCTTCATCTTACAACTTAGCTATAGAATCTCCCTCTCAAAGTAGTTCCTTTATTCCAGAGACCAGTTTTCTTCAACCTTGCACCCCTTAACTAGTGAACTCTGAGTCAATAAATGCAAACCCCTCCCTAACTGCATTGGTTATCCCTTTCATATCACTTACCTCTTCTAACAAAGTTTGGAGCATTCAAGGTCGAGCCATTTCCAAGACAAACATTCATGAATATAGCAATCAATGAGGGTCTTGAAAAGTGTTCGCTTTTGACCTTGTTAATGCTTAAGAAGATGAAATACATATCTCCGCATTCAACAAATTGGCACTTTCTTTGTACGACAAGATTCAAATAGGAGTGGTCTACATAGTATCAAATGGCACAATCAAAGAATCCAATCCAACATACAACCATTTGAAAATCCATCATGATATTTTCCTAGGTTCCTCCTAAACCATCTGACAATGCTTAGAGGAATACCCCTTAATACCTTTACATTGCTTTCACTTTAAATATATTCAAGACATCCAAACTATACTTGTCAATTCCATGATTGACCTTCTTGGATTTGTAGTTTTTGTTTCACCTGCATCAAGTATACGAAAAAGGGATGGTTTAGAGATTGTATGATGCACAGTTGGACTCCACAATATGTCAGGCTACAACATTGACATAAAAATTTGGGGATAGAATTTCCAAATTGAAGGATCGCAACTTGATAACCTTCCAGGTTTAAATACTCCTCTGACTTTAGCAATAACAGGAATTTGTGTTACATAATTTAATTGGAAAATTGTTCGAACTATGTCGAGCACAACTCTTTTTATAAACTGAAAGATTGAAGAAATTGTCCTTCTACAAACATGGTTTCATGACAATGGATTTCGTTCATCATCGGCATCTTTGAGTAAAAAATTCAATGCCTCTCATTTTGCTCCATGCAAGCGCATGACCATCAATGAGCTACAAACTCTTGAGCCCTATGAAAAGGAAATTTGGTATTCTATTGTTGCAACCATCACACATGTTAACATGGATGAATTTCATTTCCTTGCATTCCCTCTTTTTGTTGATAGCATACAATGCATGAAAAACATTCCCACAAAGTTGGAAACATTTGGCATTGTGGTAAATGTGATTGAGAGTTTCTTGAATGTGACTACCTATACATACTAAAGGTTGACTTGGAGGATGTGACTAAACACATTTATGGTGTCGTAGCATTTGATGATGCTGCAAACCAACTCATGGGAGTTTGTGCAAAAGACTTATTCCTTGTCTCAACTAAAGCAACATCACTTGTTGAAATAGCCTGGAAGATATGCAACAAACAATTCATTTTCACTCTTTCAGTTAGAACATAGACCTTTAATGGAACTGCACACCTAAAGGTTGTAATTGTGATGCTTGAAGAGATTTCATTGGAAACTTCACCTGGTTCTCCTTCTTCATAAAAATTTTGTTGCTTTCCTCCTTAGACATCCAATTACATAAATGCTTTCCACTCGATATTCAAGCATTCATTATCGTATGTAATGAATTGCCTCAATTCTCAAAGTTATCCTTATTTCATTCTTCAACATAGAAGGGTTGATTTTTTACTCCATCAATAGTTTCCCTTTCAGAAGTTCTACCTTGCTTTCTCATACTTCCATTGTACAAACTATCACTTCACATTTTTAACTTAAATGGTAGATGCAACCTATATGGTGACTTTTGAATACAATACTAATTTACTATTATGTTTATTTATAAAATAGGTTCCTTTGTTCTCTTCTTTCTTATAACATCTTGTCATAGTTTTGTACAAAACAATTATTACATTTAGTATTTTTTTCATACATACTTTGTCATACAAAACTTTTTTCTTTTATATAGTTTATTTCTTACACTTTTCAAGCTAGAACTCAAGATTTTATTTTCCCAATATGCAATTACTTTACATTTCCTTTAAGTATTATGTTCTACATCTATATACAGAATGTGTCCCTTACACCAATGACACCTTCTATGTCTTTAACAAATTTACATTTTTCTTTTAGGAATCATGCCCAATCATGATAATTAACAAGCCAATGCAAAAAGAAGACTTGTATATGCACAGAACAAAAATAAAAACAACAAGAAACACCACCTTCTTTATAGAGCTACTTGTTAAGCTATAGATAACTCTTCTTTGTTTTCTTTTGCCTAACCTCCCACCACACCATCCCTTCCATCTCCCATGCTAAATCCATCAAATGACCCCATTAATGATGCACATACACGCTTTCGTACAAAATTTGACCAGCTATCTCACATGAATGTGTAGTCAATTTGCAATGAATGTTACATTGACATTGCAATGAAACAACTCCATGGTTTATATGCATGTTCTTGTTGTATTCTAGAAAGAAAAGGCCATCAATTTTCATTGGCAAACAACATGGACTTGGGCATACAACCACATGTCCTTGCAGTACTTACACAAGTTGAAGAAATGATCATTTGTCGTGCTAACCCAATCCTATAAGTCATGCATGCTCATGGTTGTCAATATAAATATTATGGCCATACTGTTTGCTTGCCCCAATATATTTCCAATATTTCCACATCAGTACCCCATTTAATATCATACCTTGAAATCCTTGTTGTTCGCAAATTCACCCCTACAAATAAGCCATATCAACTCATTAGTCGAACACGTATTCTTGCTTCTCATGAATACAAAATCGCTAATGATCCATACTAGAATGATGTTCGAGTTAACCAAATTGCATTAGATTGTTTGGCTCTTCTTTCAACATACATTTCACCTTTTATTCACTATGTCAATAGCCATGATTCATTATCTCATCAACAAAATTCATCCTCTACAGCGCAACCACCAAATTCACTTGACCCCTATGAACTAGAATCCCCCTCCTTTATTTCAACACAAATAAATTCTAGAACTGATCTTGAGGAAATTAGGTGCTTCTTATGCATACCAGATAGCCCACTACTACCTTCCCTTTATTGGCTCCCTATAGGAATATCCCCTACCAATTAGTACAACATAGAAGGTCATCTTTCAATGGGATTTCCAACCTTGTTTCCCATAGGTGTTGCAATGCTTAAACAACCACGCATTCATCAAGTTGAGATGCAAGAATATGCACTTCACCTAGTTCACTACCATGACAACAAATTTGGATAGTATCCTTGCCTTTGCTACTATATATACAATATCATTATGCGGCATCGAATTCAAGGTACCGCTTCTCTTTTTGTCAAACAGAGCCTTAAAGATACACTCCCTCCCACAATACTTGAGGTTGTTAACCAATTGCAAGACCTTCCTGATGAAAAAATCATTGAAAGGGTCGCATAATTTGGGTCTATGTTACGTGGAACATGTTCCTATTGGAACAAAAGTAGAGCTAAACTCACAAATTTGATCAATCAATAAGGCACACCAACGTTCTTCTTCATGCTTAGTGCAATTGACACAAAATGGACAGATTTGCATGCTTTGATGCCTACCTGATAGCATAGCGATTAAAATAAACACCATCCATGGAATATTCACAACATCTTATCCAATCCACATATTACATCAAAATATATCCACAATAGATTCAAAATATTCCTTGAAGATGTGCTTCAAAAAGGGCTTCATATAACTAATTCCTGGTGCAGGTATTTTACTATCTCTGCCTTCATATCCTTCTCTTCATGTTTTCCACTCTAAAATATTGTATTCTAATGATTCATTTTTTTTCCATGTAGGTATGAATGAAAACATTGGGGATCCGAACACACTCATGGTTTTATTTGGTTAGCAAATGCACCAAATATGGACACATTGCACTAGGAAGATGTTGTTGTAGTTGAAGTTGCAAAACATTACTTAGATACATATGTTACAACCTGTAATCCTCATACTGATCACTTGTCCACTTATGGGTTACATCAGTCTACTACAGATGATCCATGCATTCTTGGATCAACATCCATACTTGCATCAAACAACTTGGTTGACTATCAATAACTTGTAAATTGTGTTCAAAGACACACTAAATATAAAAAAGGAACATGTCTTAAATGTCTTTACGGTTTCCCCTTTGACCAACAAGCTACTTATTCCTTGTTCATTGATGCAAATGGACGTAAAACCTACAATCCTTAAAGAAATGATTCCCTTGTAAATATTCACAACCCAACCATGCTTTCAACAAGGAGGGCTAATGTTGATTTACAACCCGTTCTTTCTAGGAATGTTGTCATCAAATACATTTCAAGGTATGCATCAAAAGTAGAGCCAAAATTAGAAATCTACAATGCTATTCTCTCACGACTTGCACATGCATCACTAAGTGATGACCATGTTCATCAACCAATCAGGTGATTCCTTGCACAAACACCTGCAGGACAAGACATTAGCGCAAACCAACCCCCCCCCTTCATTTTTGCATACATGCAAAGATCTCATGTTTTTGACCGTCTAACCCTGCTTGAATTTTCTCGTTCTTGGTCTTTCACACCTAATAGGAAAAAATATTCATGGAAACAAAACTTGTGTCACAAGATTGTTCGAGTCTTTCCACAATTCACTTTGATTCCTCCCTTTGATTTTTCAAATTTTGAACCATTTTGTTGGAGTGAACTTCTTCTATACAAACCTTTTCGTGCCCTCCCTAAGGATATTGAAACTACAAGTTCAGAAATTATTTCTCATTGCATCGCATTAAATACATGTATTTTGTATGGCATGCTGTATGGTGAATGTGATTGGGAGTTTCTTGAATGTGACTACTTATACATACTAAAGGTTGACCTGGAGGATGTGACAAAACACATTTATGGTTTCGTAGCATTTGATGATGCTGCAAACCAACTCATGGGCGTTTGTGCAAAATACTTATTCCTCGTCTCAACTAAAGCAACATCACTTGTTGAAATATCCTGAAAAATATGCAACAAACAATTCCTTTTCACTCTTTCAGTTAGAACATAGACCTTCTATGGAACTGCATGCCTAAAGGTTGTAATTGTAATTCTTGAAGTGATTTCATGGGAAACTTCACCTGGTTCTCTTTCTTCATAAATTTTTTGTTTCTTTCCTCCATAGAAATGCAATTTCATAAACTCTTCCCACTCCATATTCAAGCATTCATTATTGTATGTAATGAATTACCTCAGTTCTCAAAGTTATCCTTATTTCATGCTTCAAAATAGAAGAGTTCATTTTTTACTGCATCAATAGTTTCCCTTTCAGAAGTTCTACCTTTCTTTCTCATACTTCCATTGTACAAACTATCACTTAACATTTTTAACTTAAATGGTAGATGCAACCTATATGGTGAATTTTGAATACAATACTAATTTACTATTATGTTTGTTTATAAAATAGGTTACTTAGTTCTCTTCTTTCTTATAAAAAATTGTCATAGTTTTGTACAAAACAATTATTACATTTAGTATTTTTTTTCATACATACTTTGTCATACAAAACTTTTTTTCTTTTCTATTGTTTCTTTCTTTACACTTTTCAACCTAGAACTGAACATTATATTTTCCCCTTCAATGTTACTTTTAACCTACATGGTTGGTTCCCAATATGAAATTACTTTACATTTCGGTTAAGTATTATGTTTTATATCCATATACTTTTAAATTAATACATATACAAAATGTGTCCCTTCCACCAATGACACCTTCTAGGTATTTAACAAGTTTACATTTTTCTTTTAGGAATCTTTCCCAATCATGATAATTAACAAGCCAATGCAAGAAGAAGACTTGTATATGCACATAACAAAAATAAAAACAACAAGAAACAACTCCTTTTTTATAGAGCTACCCGTTAAGCTATAGATAACTCTTCTTGATTTTCTTTTGGCTAATCTCCCACCACACCATATCTTCCATCCCCCATGCTAAATCCATTAAATGCCCCCATTAATGATGCACATCAAATATTTCATACAAAATTTGACCAACTATCTCACATGAATGTGTAGTCAATTTGCAATGAATGTTACCTTGGCATTGCAACGAAAAAATTCCATGGTGTATATGCATGCTCTTGTTGTAATCTAGAAAGAAAAGGCCATCAATTTTCATTGGGAAAATACAGGGACCTGGGCATACAACCACCTGTCCTTGCAGTACTTACACAAATTGAAGAAATGATCATTTGTCATGCTAACCCAATCCTATCAGTCATGCATGCTCACGGTGGTCAATATAAATATCCTAGCCATACTATTTTCTTAGCCCAAGATATTTCCAATATTTCCACATCACTACCCCATTTAATATTAGACCTTGAAATCCTTGTTGTTCACAAATTCACCCCTATAAATAAACCATATCAACTCGTTAGTCGAACATGTGTTCATGATTCTCGTCAATACAAAATGGCTAACGATCCATACTACAATGATGTTCAAGTTAACCAAATTGCATTAGCTTATTTGGCTCTTCTTTCAACATACATTTCACCTTTTATTCTCCATGTCAATATCCATGATTCGTTATCTCATCAACAAAAATCATCCTCTACAGCGCAACCACCAAATTCACTTAAACCCTATGAACTAGAATCCCCCTCCTTTATTTCAACACAAAGAAATTATAGAACTAAGCTTGAGGAAATTAGACACTTCTTATGCATACTAGATAGCCCACTACCACCTTCCATTGATTGGATCCCTATAGGATTATCCCCTATTAATGAGTACAACACAGAAGGTCTTCTTTCAATGGGATTTCCAACCTTGTTTCCCATAGGTGTTGCAATGCTTAAACAACCACGCATTCATCAAGTTGAGATGCAAGAATATGCACTTCACCTAGTACACTACCATGACAACAAATTTGGACAGTATCCTTTCCTTCACTAATACATATACAATCTCATTATGCGGCATCGAATTCAAGGTACCGCTTCTCTTTTTGTCAAACGTAACCTTCAAGATACACACCCTCTCACAATACTTGAGCTTGTTAACCAATTGCATCAACTTCCAGATGAAAAAATCATTGAAAGGGTCACATGATTTGGTTCTACGTTACGTGGAACATGTTCCTATTGGAACAAAAGTACAGATAAACTCACAAATTGATCAATCAATAAGGTACACCAACGTTCTTCTTCATGCTTAGTGCAACTGACACAAAATCGCCAGATTTGCATGCTTTGATGCCTACTCGACAACCTGGCGATTCAAATAAACACCATCCATGGAATATTCACAACATATTATCCAATCCACATATTACATCAAAATACATGCACAATAGATTCAAAATATTCTTTGAAGAGGTGCTTCAAAAAGGGATTCATATAACTAATTCACGGTGCCGGTTTTTTACTATCTTTTCCTTCATATCCTTCTCTTCATGTTTTCCACTCTAAAATATTGCTTTGTAATGTATTCCTTTTTCTCCCATGTAGGTATGAATGGCAACATAGGGGATCCACACACATTCATGGTTTTATTTGGTTAGCAGATGCACCAAATATGGACAAATTGGATTGGGAAGATGTTGCTACAGTTGAAGCAGCAAAACATTACTTAGACACATATGTTAGAACCTGTAATCCTCATACTAGTCACTTGTCCACTTCTGGTTTACATCAATCTACTACAAATGATCCATGCAGTCTTGGATCAGCATCCATACTTGCATCAAACTACTTGGTTGACTATTAAGAACTTGTAAATTGTGTTCAAAGACACACCAAATGTTGACAATCAACTTTCCTTTTTAAAAAAGGAACATGTATTAAAATTTGTTACGATTTCCCCTTTGACTGACAAGCTACTTATTCCTTGTTCATTGATGCAAATGGACGTAAAACCTACAATCCTTCAAAAAATGATTCCCTTGTAAATATTCACAACCCAACCATACTTTCAATATGGAGGACTAATGGGTATTTTCAACTCGTTCTTTCTAGGAATGTTGTTGTCAAATACATTTCAAGTTATGCATCGAAAGTAGAGCCAAAATTAGAAATCTACAATGCTATTCTCTCTCGATATGCACATGCATCACTAAGTGACGACCATGTTCTTCAACCAATCAAGTGATTCCTTGCACAAACATGTGCATGACAAGACATCAACACAAACCACTCCCCCCTTCATTTTTGCATACATGCAAAGATCTCATGCTCTTGACCGTCTAACCTTGCTTGAAGTTGCTGATTCTTGGTCTTTCTCACCTAATTGGGAAAAAGGTCCATGGAAACCAAACTTGTGTCACAAGAGTGTTCGACTCTTTCCACAATTCACTTCCATTCCCCCCTTTGATTTTTCAAATTTTGAACCATTTTGTTGGAGTGAACTTCTTCTATACAAACCTTTTTGTGCCCTCCTTGAGGATATTGAAACCACAAGTTCTAAAATTATTTCTCATTGGCATCGCATTAAAGACATCTATTTTGTATGGCAACCACTTATACTATGAAACGAGAACTTTATACTAAGAACGAGAACTCTAGCCATAAAAACGATGTTTTTTGCATAAAAAACACCAAAAACACGCCCCAAATAGAAAAGTGTTGATACCAGTATACACCTTTTTTTTCTAGGGTTAAAAATAGAGCCATGGCCTAAACATGCCATAGTGTTGTTCACAAAAACTTTGAAATCAACCCCTAAATTGGAAAAATATTTTTTCTTCAAGAGATAAATTACAACTTTTTTGAAACTTGCATATTAAACAAAAGAAAATCTTTCATAAATAATTTCACCACCGTAAACATTTAAAATCAAACAAATTATGCTATGATTCATAATGAAATCATATATTAGACTCTACAAGAACAAATTATTCATATAAATTATCAAAAACTCTTTGAGATTCAATTACGAACATCATACTAATAAAAAACATCTAAAATGTTTCATGCTAAATTATTCAAACTCATCCATGGATTCTGACACCCCATCAGAATCTATATTTTCTATAGATGAACAACTGGATATAAAAAAAAAAAGTAAATCCCTAACCCTCTGACCCCCCACTACATTACATTAAAAAAAAATTAAACTCGCCCCAACTCCTAACCCCCTAAACCCCCAAACAACACTACATTTACAAAACTTAAAACGCCACCCCCTAACCCCCTAAATCCCTCAACAACATTATATTAAAAAAAATTGACATAACGCAATGTCATGATGTAATGCAATGTCATAATGTATTGTCATGAATCCACTCATTATACAAATCACAATTCCTTGTTATACTAATCCATTATTTAATAACCTCGTATTCATGTAAATAAAAACAATTTATTAAGATACTCTATTCATTTTATAATTCCTTAATAAATTATTATTCAATTCATTATATGACCTAATATACTAACAATAATCATAACCTAAGAGCAAACATTACTTGCTTCCCTTGACTTTGGACCAATGTATGCAATTCCCTCATACAACGATTTAACTCTTTAGCTTACTCTTCAACCCTACCTAATATATATATATAATTCTTCCAAGCTATATATATATATATATATATATAATTCTTCCAAGCGAAGATATGATACAAGACCTTATATATATAATATAATTCTTCCAATCTAAGATATGATACAACACCACCATTTTATATAAGTGCATTATCCCAAAATGCTCCTCTGGCGATGCCCAATGTTCTAAACCAGTGGGCATTTAAGATTTGGGTGAGATAAGAACCATTTATGGCATATTTTAATTGGTAGAATATTTTTTCAAACCATTATCACATGTAAAAATAAAACCATTTTAAATATACAAAACAAGAATTAAGTATTTCAAGATATGTCATTTTGAAATCTTATTTAATATTTGCATGAGATAAGAGCCATTTATGGCATATCTTAATTGGTAGAATATTTTTTCAAACGATTATCAAATGTAAAGATAAAACCATTTGAAATATACAAAATGAAAATTAAGTACTTTCAAGAAATGTCATTTTGAAATCTTATATAGTTGATATAAAACATTGAAGTTACACGTTTTCACTTAAACCTTTCTAAATAGATAAATTCAAACATAGATCTGTCATTTCAAAGTCCTAATAGTATTTCCTGACCCTAGACACATATCTTTGTATCATTTCATTCAATTATCACGAATACTTAAAACCCTAGACACATATTTTTTGTATCATTTCATTCTAACAGTGTGAAGATATGCAATTATCATGAATACTTAAAACCCTAGACACATATCTTTGTATCATTTAAGTTTAAGAATGCTTAACACGCCACACACACATTTACATCATTTACGTCCTTCTCAAAATTTGCTTAGATTCATTGGAACAATGTTACATGTAAACTTTAAACCCTAGACACATATCTTTGTATCATTTAAGTTTAAGAATGCTTAACACCCCACACACACATTTACATCATTTACGTCCTTCTCAAAATTTGCTTAGATTCATTGGAACAATGTTACATGTAAGGATCTTTATTAGTATATTTTGTATGATATACATAGCGTATATTAGAAGTAATGAAATATGCAGGGTGCTTCATTTTATTATTCAATATATTCAATGTTTGAACTATACAACTAATCAATGCTCCAGTGTACACAACATAATTTGGGACTGCATCAGGAACATAATTAATAAAATGAATGAGATTAGTTAGATGTGTTTAGTTTGTACACATAAAATTCTTGTTATTTATTCCAAAGATTATTCATGTAACAATCGGATTGGTTTCTACATATACTCGAAAAATATGAGAATGAGTTCGCATTTAGTCTCTAGGTTTTAAATTTCTTGCTCAAGTTGTGTAACTTCCATTTCAGATACTTTTCTGTATGAGTATGGGATTTTGATTGACAAATAGAGTTAAGTGGTAAAGGTCTTTTTTGTTTATCTTTAAAGCTCTAAGTTTTACAAGTACAATTCAAGGTCTCTGTTGCAACATCATGTACATATGCCATTTATCTTTGCATAGGTGAATGAGAATGATGATATTTGCATAGGTGAATGAGAATGATGATCTTTTACTTTAACATATGAAATTGTAATGCAAAAATAATTCACTTCCATTAAAAAGATAGTTCAATAATTCACTTCCATTAAAAAGATAGTTCAAGATAATTGCCATGAGGAAACTACATTTCAATTTGTTTTTTAAATATCATTCCACCCAAAATCTAGAAGTTCTTTGAAGTGTGAACATGACGATTACATCTATTCAATCCCTTGTTATTTATCAGAAATAAATAAAAACTGAAACCGAAGACTTAGGTGAGGTTAGTACCTTTTGCCATAGCATAACTTGATTTAGCTACGTGGTGAAAAAATAGGCTTAATATAAAGAGAGGACATCTACCACTATATAGTACATCAACTATTAGTTGGTGTGTTAGTATAATCAACTATGCTATAAATCAGTATGCTGGTTCACTGTAGCTCTTCTCTAGCTATAGCCATGGAATTTCCAATTACAACAATAAGATTTCATTGGAGATAATTCATAGTACATTATCGCTGCCAAGAAGCTACGTCATAATATTATTTTATATATATTGTTTATTCAAATAACAAATAAGCTTGACGCATGTGAATCTTGAAGGTCCCCTCATTTATCTTGTTGAATGGATAGAACTTCATAGTCGTAAAGAACGTAGAGTAAATAAAATAGACTGGCTGGTTGCAGCTTAATTCATTCCTACGTGGTCAATTGCATTCGTTATAAGGGGAAAATGGAGACCTTCCAGATTGAGTACACCTTACGTGCTGTTATGATGTCAAGCAAAGAATTTAATGGCGCACCACACTATATTATTCAAACCAGG
>LPNX011150814.1:0-20236 GCA_001517045.1 Pseudotsuga menziesii
GAGTCATTCTTGGCCCTATCGTGGCCAAAATGACTCTCCAGCGAATTTACAACAGTTCCCAAACACAACAGCAAACACAATTCCAACAGGGGGAAATCAGTAGTCCGTTCAGGGCAAGGAAGCAAGCGGAAAAGGAATTACACAAGCCACCACACAGTTCTTAAGCGTGAAATGACTCCCTACAGGAAATCGTGGGTGATAGTGGCAAAACGGCTCTCAGCTTGTTGTGCTTGAGACTAACGAGCAATTGCTTGTGCGTGAGAATGAATGACTCCGTCCCAAAACGTAAAGAAACCACAATGAAACACACTGTGCGTGAGAGAACCACAGCAGCACAGTAAATCGTGGATAAAAGAGCACGGCTCTCAGCTCGCTGCATCAGTTGGAAAAACCAGGAAAAAATACCTGTGCGTGAGACCAGCAAACAGAAGATGGTTCATGCATGGAGATGAACAGCGAAATCGTGAGGTCCCGAATTGGAGAGTGCGTGAAGGTTTTTCCTGCCATAGTGAAGTCAACAGTGGGTGGAGTGTGCATGTGGGTGAGGACTGACAGTCCTGCCACCCCACTCCCAAAGATCATAACTGCCTCAACCACCAGCAGCCTTTCTTAATGAAAGTGGTTGGAATAAAACAGGGTAAGAAGACACATGGATTTTCACCCTATTGGCCAAAGTTGGACAAATTCCCCCACATCCTGATCCTTGGGAAAATCATGCCCCTTTCTCATTTTAGTTGCCGCGATCATAGCTGGTCAGGTTCATTTAATTAATTATAGATGCATATTTACATGATGACCAACATAATATATGCCGCATGCCCCGATATGCCATCGGTGACAATTTTAAATCCAAAACATAGCATAACCGACCAATGGTGGGGCCTTGGCCTTTAGCTCCACACCATGATCATTTACAATATATACATCATCATATACATCTAATGCAACGGGGTCAAAACCGGGGTGTTACACATGTAAGTGTCGCTCATGCATGTGTCCAAAAGCTTTCTCTTTAGAAGCATCTCACGAAAATACTCTCGCTAATATAAAGTGATCGAGGCATTGTACATATTCTTAGCCTAACTCTTCTCCATGATGTAATCTTGATCACATTGTCCCTCACAAAATTGAGGATGATTCCTTTAGCTTTGGTTGCTTTCATGTTCTGTTCAACCAACTACACAATATTGATGGGCATTATAACCTTAGCTTTTAAACAACACCAAAGCTCAAGCTCCTTAGAAAACATATTATTCTACACTTCCAAAAAATGAAGTTTGTAATACCTTATTGGATTTTGGATTTAGAACTCTAAAATTTTGTTTACTGTTATTTTAATTTACAAACTTGTTGGCCCTACTTACATTGTGCCTACTTCCACTATCACCATTGATTCTTGAGCCTATTTCAATTTCATATTTCTACCTCATTTTGTGTTTTAATACATGCTAGAGTTATGGTAGCTAGATAGTGGGAGGGAGCTCATGCCAGGGAACAAGTAGCTCTGGGCTTCAACCAAGACTCGCTAGAGTTAGCTAGTCAAGTATGTGAATGAACATAATTATCAAGGCTCATGTTGGAGCAAGTTCCTTGATCAATTTTGTATCAATATTTACTTCATCATTGAGAAGTGAGACATGGATATTCATGTTGGTAAGAGAGATGGTGGGTCACTTCCTCTTTCGTTGGGTTTGTGAATGGTTGACATGGAGACTTGACCAAATGAGTTCATCCATCTATCTTGAATGGCTCCGTTGGTATTTACATACTGATAAATGTACTACTCTAAGGCCCCCAAAAATCATAGGAGGAAAACTTGTCTTATGATTGGATATCACTATCAACGTTTGCAAGAATGGTGATCGACTAAGGTTGTCATTTGGTCTGCAAATTAGGATTCAAGGGAAAGAGGTACCTTAAACCATTCCGATTGAAATCACAAGTTCAAATTGGATTAACTCTTCACCCTTGCTCAAGTTGCTTCCACTATTGATTTCAACCCTTGTTTAAGTTGTTTCCACTATCACCATTAACACCTGGTTAGGATACTTCCACCCTTTCTTTCCCTATTCATTCATAAGGTATATCATACCCTCTTTAGACTCTAGAGGCTTTGCTTGAGAAAAGGAAGGACACATCGGCCCTAACAACACTGTCAACCTGCGTAAGTGTACATCTCCACTAGAGAAAAAAAATGATTATTTCCTCTAGGGGAGTATGTCTCTCTTTTGGTTCACAGAGCGTAAGTGTACATCTCCACTAGAGAAAAAAAATGATTATTTCCTCTAGGGGAGTATGTCTCTCCTTTGGTTCACAGAGCTAAGGATCCAGATATATATAAAGGGACTCCTTTCAATGGAGCTCAATAATGGTTTGGTTGTTCCTATGGATGAATGATTTTTTAGGTACCTGCATTAGGAGAATATTTTTTTGTGTTATTTTATTAGTGGTTATTTGCTTCTTGGAAAGGAGTGAAGTTTGTTACTGAAGTGATTCAAAATAATAGTTTTAGTATTCATGAACATATTTTTTAGATTCACTCTATTTTCTGTTGGAAATTTTATTACTTGCCCACTAAATATATCAAGAAGGCTTCCAATGAGTCAACTAGAGGCCGAGACTTCTCGGAGCACACAAGAGAAACCTGGGCTTCCAATGAGTTAGCTAGAGGCCCCATCACCATGAAGTTTGAACATGAGACCTCCTAAAGACCAAACCCCACAAAAGCCAATTGATCTACACCTCATGACTAAAACGCACCAAAAACTTGCTCTACAAAAAAATTGCAAGGAAAGTGCAGAGCAATATCCAAACGCACTAAATATGGATGATGATAAATAACGGCTTGACGAGATGCCTTCACGTTACTTCCATCTTTAAGAACGCCTTAATGGACTATTCACTACGCTGACTCTGGACTCCATCACTGGCCACCACTGGGGAATGACGCCGGGAGCACTCACAAGAAACAGAGGTTTCTTCAAATTGAAAAATAAACAATCATATCCTCTCATTCGGGACCTGAGTCGCACGGTCACACATTTCATATTCCATTCATTCCACTGGATCCAGCTATCACCACCGCCCTGTCCCCTCAATTCTATGTTGTTGGGATCCAGACGATTCGCCGCGTGAATTACTGTCAATATCTAGATCAACACGCACACTGTAATGGAGTTCTTGCATCTATAAATTCATGAACTTTTAGCCCTTTATATCCACACCCACAATCTTTCTTACTCTTATCATTTCAGTTTCAATTTCTATTTCCTTTTATCAATGGCGGAGTTTATGATCAAGTTGATGTTAATGGCAGCTGCTGCAGTAGTTCTTATTGTTCCTCCACAAGGATCGAACGCAGCGCCATCTTTATGGCCAAAGGGCTATGTTCTTTCCAACACGCCGGCCTTACAGCAACGGGAAGCCATGGAAGGAACCTTCAGAGTAGCCCTGGACAGCCAGGGCCAGACCATAGCCGGAGGAAATTTTGCCCTAGGATTTCTGGATCACAACAACTCTGGCAAATTCACTCTATCAATCGTCTTTAGCCCATTTTCCTCTTCTCCCAAGGGCACCGAGATCTGGAGCGCTAATCGAAACAGACCCGTCGGAGAGAAAGCCAAGCTCATGCGCAATGGCAGAACCGGAGTTTTGGTCCTCCTCGACTCCGATGGCACCCAAGTTTGGTCATCCGGCAGTTCATCGGTGGAATCCATGGAATTAGCGGAGAATGGAAACTGGAATCTCTATAATACCACGAATGTGAATGCCCAAAATCTGGCTGCTTACACTGTCTGGTTCAGTTGGCAGCATCCCACCAATACGCTGACGATCGGGCAAATTCTTCGAAGCGGGCAGAAGCTTGCGAGCAATGCCTCGCCCAGCAATCCTTCCGAAGGGCGTTTTTCCCTGGTTGCAGAGAAAGGGGGCCTAGTGCTTTATAACGATAATTTGCCTTATTGGGTTTGGGCTTTCCCGGGTCTCAGCTATGAATTTATAAAGAATCCCTGCATGAATTCTGGAACTCTGATTGCGCAAGTTGTGTATACATCAAATCTGTTTGCTCTAGGCAACATTGGAAGCGCATCGACAGCAAGCAGCTCTGTAAATAAGAATTCTTCGAGTTCGAATTCGTGTTCGCCCACTTCTCTGTCCGATACTTTGCCTTTCGCGACACTCAGGTCAGGGGATCAATCCCTGCGGTTTGTGAGATTGGACTCCGACGGGAACCTGAGAGCGTATGTGGCTTTGCCAATGAGAGGAATTATTGGAGGCGATCCTCTGGTTTGGACTGTGGATTACGAGCTTTTCCCTTCGTGTTTCAACTGCAGCCTGCCTTCTGTGTGCGGGCCTTACGGCGTTTGCTCAAATGGTCAGTGCAGTTGCCCGGCGCCCGACGTTTTTAAAATGAATGAGCCCTTTCGGCCCGACCGGGGTTGTTCGCCTCGGATTCCTCTGAGCTTGAATTGCAAAGGGAAGCAAGAAATGGTGGAAGTGACAGACATGGATTATTATCCGACCAAGTACTACTTCGACCATAAAACGTCCAGTTCTTCTTCTTGTAAGGATCTCTGTGTCTCGAATTGCACCTGTGTTGCTGCCTTTTTCAGTTCTGGTTCGGCTTCCACCAGCTGCTTTTTGGCTTTCAATCGTCTGGACAGTTTGCACGTTGTGACGGATCCCAACCGCAGGGCACTCCACACAGCTTTCTTGAAAATACAGAAGGCCTGAAAGTGAACCGATGAATGTCGTTCAGCTGCCTGAATCGTGCATCAGTTCACTGTTTTTTCTCAGCTAAAATATATTTTTCATTAAAATCCCATTTCTGTATGGGCGAGATGTGAAGACTACTCTCGAGAATTGTTTTATTTAAAATAAATTGTTATTGAAACTATATTTTTCACTTCGTAAATATAGATTCTTGCTAATCAAAGGAAACCTCTCATATATATCGATTACATTTTTGTATGAAGAGATTTGTATGAAGAGATTTTTGTAGTGGCGCTATATCATCAACAATAAAATGCAATTCAATTTTACATTTGCCCTGCCCATAGAACCCAAAGCAGCACATGGTTTCTCGTAAACTATCATCAATTAAACTAATTGCATAATCAAATATTTATCTATTTTCAACATTTAAAATAGCCCATGGTTTATGGCAAACCACCATCAATTAAACTAATGGTATAATCAAATATTTATATATTTTCAACATCCAAGGCAGCTCATGGTTCCATCAATAAAACTAATGGTATAATCAAATATTTATATATATTTCAACACCCAAGGCAGCCCATGGTTTCTCACAAACCATCATCAATTAAACTTGGTTTAAAAGTGAGGCAAGTAATTTGCACAAGTAGTTGGAAAAAATTGTCAAATTGATGTAGCTTGGGTGGTTGGGAGGAATGAATGTTACCCTCTCCACCCAGGTTCTACTCTTGTAAGTGACATGATGTTCTTGTGGAGCCCTTTCTAATAAATGTTGTGAATTTAAATTTTTTATTTTTTATTTTTTTGTTAAGTAAGAACATTACAACATCTACCCCATATTAGGTTTTTGTGTGGCCTACATTTATTTTGGAGGATAATTAAATTTTTTATATTTTATGGCGGACATTTACATGAGTAACTATACATAATGTTACAAGATCTCCCCCATACTAGGTTGTAGAGGGTCTCTCGACGCAAAGATTGTCTTTATGTGTGGAAGCGCATGGGTTAGAAGAAGTGTGATCACATCTCAAAGAGATGAGTATGGGGTTAGAGAGGAGGTGCAAACTCTATATGGGCATTTGGGTGTTTTGTAAAGAACACAACATACAAGAAAGGCAAAGAAGATGGTTGATGAAAGTGAAAATCATTCGGAGGTGTTACTTAATGAGTCATAACAGCTTATACTAGACACTTAGAAGAAGTTGCACATAAGACAACAAAGATAATGAATATCAAGGTGACAAGTAGTGAAGGAAAGATGTTTATAAGAGAGCAGGCCAATATAGATCCTAAGCATAACGATGAGAGAAACTAGTTGATGATCACATTAATTAATATTGATGAAAATATCATCGTTGAGGCAAAGTTACCATGTGGGAGTTTGGAATTACAACCAAGCAGGACAATAGGCGGTGGAGGAGGAGCATACATGAAGATTTACAAGAACATGGAACAAAAGAGGAAGTACCGCCAGATGAGATACCTATGGGAACTCGAGATTCCCATATGACAGAGTGTGCTACGCTATACACAACAAAAGAAGTTTGTGTCATAGATAGAGAAGAGAAGCACCATAAGTTTAAAGAGAAGGTGAAAGGGACATATGGAGAAATTGTGTTTGTGAGGTGATGTGAGAGTAGGTACCTAAGGGAAACTTTGGAAATGTTTTGACTATAAGTACATACAAAGTGTGCAATTTTGCATATAAGGAAGAAAATATCATGAAGGTAAAAGAGAGTGTTGAGGTGGAAGTTGTCCATGTAAGCATAATGATGATTAATGCATAAAAGGATGGATGAGTTTAAAAAACTCCTATGGAAATGAAAATTGCAACCATGAAGGTTGCATTCGTGGGAAGAAAATGCTAGAGAATAAGGCATGTGGAAAAGGACTCCAAGAGGTGGGTGTGCAGAGATATTTTAGTGAAGGTGACCCCACCAACAATGATGGTAGTATAGAAATTTCACTTAAGGATACTCATGCATAGTTTGTGCATCAATCCTTGAGAATAGCCCTGGGATATTTTGCTAGTGAAGGTGACCAAGAGAAAAGGAGGTGGGTGACCTAGGGAAAAGAGGGGGTAGAACCAAAAGGAAAATGTTCTAGTACAACACCTCACTAGGTAGAGTGAAGGGAGAGAAAGAATGTGAATTTCATTGCAAGTTGGCCAAATTAGAATGTGAAAATTGAAAAATGCTTTGGTATGTTGAAATAGTTTAGCTCATTTACTAGCTTTATTACATCATTGCTTTTCATGGTACATTCAAATCTTACATGATTATTGAAACATTAGTTTAACGATGCTACCTTGACACTTATGACACACTCTTAGTGTAGTGTTTATAAGATTGAAGCACGTTCAATGCAAGATCGATGCACATCACAATGGAAATACAATGCAAAGAAACAAACATGTTTTTTAAAAGTGATATAATGCCAAAACACCACACCAATGATGTAAGAATGAGGCCTAAACATGACACACTAAGAAAAATAAATGATTCAAAGCTGTGAGAACTATAATTATGCAAATTTGTGATGCTACAATTGTGTATAGGTTGCACTCTAGCCATATATTCCAAGGCACCATACAAGATACAATTCCCAATATCTCAATCCTCACCTTGGATTTTAAAGTTGTGATTTGGTTAATCACATGGGAACATTGTTATATCTCTTGATAAAGGAATATTACTTATCATTCCTCATTGTGTCCATTGCCATATTGGTTGGAAATAAGGGTATTTGATGAATGAGCATACCAAGGATTTTGACTCATTTAAACACCTATATACTTGGATGGGTCTATTAATCCTCTCTTATAGATGTTATCATAATTAAGTTTCATTTTCCATGCTAAATGCCATAAAAATGTGGATGCTTTTTTTAACATTGATAAATGTTCCATGATATTCAAAATTGTACTTTTCTATATGTCTAGGTGATGATGGTTTACCATTTGATTATTAACCATTTTGATTTTATTCTATTTTTCCTTCAATTAGTCATCTACCCCGTCTTTGAATACTAGGATCCTCTTTGAATGGTAACTCTCTCCTTTGTAATTCGACACAAAATTGCTCTTTTATGTTCCTGGATAAATATACTTACCATATATATGGGGATTTTCAACTTTGGAATTTTTTGAAGCTAGGAAACAAGGTTGATTGCTCCTACTTTTAACATAATCACTGAATATGTCTCCTTCTTATGTGATTTTCTAACTTATTATTTTTGTCCTCATTAAAAATCTCAATTTTAATAGTAACATAAAATTACTTTTGCAGATGTATGTCTAACATACATTTCCATATATGTCCAAAAAAACAAAGAAATGCATCTATGCCTTGTAGAGCATATCTGTATATAGAAAAGCAGTCCTCATACTTTGTTTTTCAATAGAAAAAACACTTGTAATTCATGACCACTTTCAACATATCCACATATCTTGAGCAAAAATGGTTGTAATAGTCAACATAAGATAAAATCAGGACCACGACCCAGTAGGTCTTTGTATGCTCACAAAATCCTTCACTTAACAGTGTAAAAGTTGTCCAAAAATAATTTAAATGCCTTCATTTTGTTGTGGATTTGTAGTTTCTTCCTCTGCTTCTATGAATGTCCAGTGGTAGTATTGGAAAGATTGGTCTTGTTGTTGTTCCATTATTTTAAATTGTCCTTTACCCAGCTGATTACCTTCTTTATATGAGGCATTTAACTCCTTGTTTTGCTCCCTGTAAACATGATTACAAGGAAGAGAATTAAAAATTTTAGTAATGTCATGAATTTCATTCAGCAGAGGAACAAGACGTATATTTGTGCATCATTGAGATTTTTTTAACCAATTTTTAACAAGCATCAAATCTCCAAACACTTGAAGATTTCTACATTTTTTTCTAGCGCGAACAATAACAATATTTTCAAAGCATATAATTTTGCATAGTTGTTGGTTCCTTCTTTGAAGCCTAGGGAAATTTTGAAAAACTGTTGGTTTGGTAAGAATATAACTACCCCCCACCCTCACCCCCCTCGCACAAGGTGCCATCTTGTTGTGACACACCATCAAAATAGGTCCATGCCATTGTTTGTTAATTTCTTCCAGTCTAACCCTTCTAATTGCAGGCCCATGCTTTTCTTGTGAAAAGAAGGATAATATATTTAGGTTGTTTATAGCTACTAGTTCTGGAACTGTGTCTTTTTTCAGAGAATATTTGGTTGTTCATAGCTATCCACATGCCCTAGTTTATGATAAATGGAAGAGATCTGTAATCCTGGAAGAGAGAGCTTGACATCCACTATTGGAGGGCTTGTTCCATGGAATTTACATTCCATATTAGATCCATGTTTATCCCTTTCGAACACTTTCACCAAACTAGCCTTGTAAAGGGGCAGGAAACAAATAGATGTGCCATCGATTACTCCGTCGATTTACATAATGTGCACCATTTTGGACCTTCAAAACACTACCTTTGGAGATTGTCCCATGTTGGGATCTTGTTTGCTATGGCGCACCACATCAGCAACCGAGATTTCGATGGACAATTAAAATTCCAAACCCTTTTCCACCACCATTGAGCTTCCCCATTTTGAAACTATGCATTAAGTTGAATGTATCCCTCCTTTGGAGTATGTCTTCTTGAGGGAGCCAAATCCCATATGAGCTCATCTTACTCCTCCCTAATCCTAAAATAACCATCTATACGTGCAACTATAAATTAGTTTCGTTGGTTTGATTCTTCATCTGTGAATCCCAGTGCTCTCGCTGAAATCCAACCCTGCCTCCATAGATTTGTGGTATTGGGATTTGTCACTTGGTTTAGTGCGAATAGCCCCATGTTGTGTAGGTTTTCCACAATTTGAGTCGGGAAAAGATGTCAGCCTCCACATCTCGTCCATGGGTCTAAACAAATTCTCATTTTCTTTCCTTTTCTGGCTCTCCACGCCATCTCCTTCTCAATTAAGTCAAATGATTGTAGCAATGTGTTCCATATAATGGAAACAATATTCCTGTTTTTGTTTGGGGATCTCACCTAATCCAAAATGGTGCCTAGATATATATATTTCTGCTCAACAGTCTGAGTCCACAAGCTGCTGGTAGAGATTAGTCTCCAACAATATTTTGTAGCTAGGGCTTTGGAAAATATCAAGATGTTTTTTCAATCCTCTCCTTCCCATAGCTTTTGGGACTATGATTCTTTCCCGTCTTATCCATGAATAACCTTTTGGCCATTATTGCCACTCCAAAGAAATCTCAAGCACAATCTTCTAGCCTTTTGGGATCCATGCTAAGTCGATCTAGTAAACTAAAATGGCTTCTAACACTGACTTGATAAGAACTAGCCTACCTGCTCTTGAAATCCATCTAAAGGACCACACATGTAATCTTTTTTCCAACTTGGAGATAAGCCACAACCAATCCTTTTTCTGATAATTGTTTGGTTTCATATGGAAACACAAGTACTTTATTCCTTCTTCCAAATTGATGGTTGTAAAAGCAAACAACTCATTGGAGCCATGTTCCTCTTCTTCTTCCATATTAATGCATGACAAGTTTTATTTTTGAATGTTTGTCTTCATCCCTATAGTTGTACATAACAATTCCAGTATTCTTGCAAGAGATTTTGCATCCCTTCTTGAACCATCACAAAATAATAGAATATCATCTACAAATAGTAGATGTGTTATAGATAAAAGGTTTGAGATTTTAATACCTTTTATGGATCCTGCAACCATTGCCTCTTTCAATAATATGCTCAGCCCTTCTGCAACAAGGAGAAAGAGTAAGGGTGACATACTGAATCTCTATCTTAATCCTCTTTTGGCACTGAAGAAAGAGGAATCTAAGCCATTTATTGGAACTATGAATGTAACTATGGTGACAGAACTCATGATCCAATAGATAAAAGGGACATCAAATCCCTAATGAGTTATAAGTAGCTGAATATATAGCTAATTGACCCTATCATATGCTTTTGACAGATCTAACTTAATAACCACTCCCTTGTATTTTCTTCCTTTCGTGCTATGTAGAACCTCTTGAGCTACCCCAATAGCCTCATGGATTTGTCTTCCTTCCATGAAGCCAAATTGTTCTTCATAGATGCATTTTGATAAGATGGCCTCGATTCTTCAGCCTATTATTTTTGCTATGGTTTTGTAGATTCCATTAGCTAGTGATATTGACCCAAAGTCATCAAAGGAGGTGGGATTTTCTACCTTTGGGATGAGTGCAATGAAAGTAGAGTTGAAAGACTCCATGACATGGCCTGATCTTTTGGATTCTTCCACTACACTTAGGAGGTATGCTCCTAAGACATCAAAATATTCCATAAAGAATTCAATCAACCACCCATCTAGCCTTGGACTTTTATCTTTTTGAAAGTTATGGAGAACTTCTTGTAATTCATTTTTGGATACTTCTTCCATAAGTTCATGATTATCCTCCTCGTTGAAAAAACTTGGAAAAACCTGAGAAATTATGAGTATTTCCAAAATTGAACTTAAATAAGTTGGAGAAGTGATACTTCCCCATATTTGCCACGCCTTCAAAAGTATCAATCTATTGACCATCCTCCCTTAACATTCCCCAAATTGTATTTCTAATCTTGTGTCCTTTTGTCACAACGTGGAAATTTTTTGTGTTCTCATCCTTCCTTGTTAACCAAATTGCTCGACTTTTAAGTCTCTAAACTTCCTCCTAATCAGCCAGTAGTTTCTTCTTGGTTTTCTCCAGTTGAGATAAAAGTGATTTTGAATCTTCTAATTCGTATATTTCCTTGAGATTTTCCTCCACTCTTCTGAGCTCCTCTTCATCCTTGATGAGTTTCGCATGAGCCCATTTCACAATATCTTGTTTTAATCTTTTCAAATTATTTGCAAACTAGACCGTTGCTAGCCTATGATCATTAAGGTTATAAGGAAGCCAAGTATATTCCAACAAAGATTTAAACTCCTCTTCCTTGAGTCTATTTAAGTTGAATCTAAAGGGACTAGGCGATTTGTCCCTTTCTCTCCCTAAATCCAAGAACATGGGTGTATGATTTGAATCCCCCCTACTCCTATCCTTTGCCTTATACCATGTAACATGTTCAACAACTTAGAGTTGACCAAGAAGCGGTTCAATCTCTTGTTTATTCGTTCCTACCCAACTCTTTTATTGATCCACGCGATATCATTTTGATGAGTTGAATGTCCACAAGATTTTCTTGCTCAAAACGATGGAGGAAATATGCAGCTAGCGGAATCTCTAAGGTATCCTTTTTCCCCCTGACCTCCATTTCCCCAACCGTGAAGTTAAGGTCTTCACCTATAAAGAGATTTGGAGTTTGAAGAAAGGTCTTTGAAAGTAGACCATCCCAAAAATTTCTCCTGTCTCCATATGACTCGTAACAATTTACTGTTGTCATTTCAAGTTTGATTCCTTCAACTAGTATGTCAATGGACAAAATAAACTCACATATGCAACTGTCTCTTGGTTAGGATTAATTAATCCTTCCTTTTTCCACATAGTCTATTTGTCCTTTATCCTAGCTTATGAGGTCTTCATCACTTCACTAGTGTAGGGGGGCATACCTAAGGGCCACCTACCACTCACTACGCCTGTCTGCAAGAGTTTAGGAGGTCTAGGATCAATCCCTATAATTTAGGAACCCACTCTGAGTGCTAGCAAGAATCTTCAGCAGTTGACTCTAGTAGGTACTCAATTATGTTCAATTATGCTCTTATTCCCATTAGTTAGATCACTCTTAGTCATCCTAGCGTCAGTTTCCATGATTTAAGGGAGCTAGGGCGCCTTTTCTCACCTACCTACTTCAGTTAACTAGTTTAGAACTGTTTTAGGGATCCAAAGTTGCATTAGTGAGCTCTAGTGGTGATTTTCCCACATTGAGTTAGCTCCGGAGTCAGTCCAGGTTTGTAGATTCAAATATTATCTTAGGCATTCAAATTCTCCTATTTGTATTACAATTGTATTACATATTTCATACTCGTTATTGGATGTAATGTTATTATTCCAATTATTGGTCTCATGTGTGTTTAATTTGCCATAAATTATTGATCAATCTTTACTAAATTATTCACTCTCTTCTGCAACCATCTTTTCTATTTGAATTCATGTAGGCCGAAAGATCCTATGCTTTGTTAAATTTAACATGGTATTAGAGCAAGTATCTAGGCCAGATTCAAACCTCAGAAACTTCCATTGATGCACCGGAAGCAAATGGGTTCCACATAAATTGTGATATTCTTGCCTTGCTCCCTCTGGATTATGTCCAGAGAAGTCTAGCCAGGTGTGATGCACCCAAAGAATGTGCACATGTCAAAGTGGAGAGTGCTTGAATTGGTTTGATAGTGAATTGAAGTGTTTCGTAGTGTTTTTGTAGGTACATTCGAATATTTCTCAAAGAATTAGTTGTTTTTGAAGTTGTGAAATGGAGAATTCAACAGCTTTGATTCCCAGAATCCTTAGACCCTTCAATTACCTTGATTGGAGGGCAAATATGCATATTGTATTGCGTAACAAGGGTATGTACAAGGTCACTATGGGCAGAGAAGTCGAACCCCAACAATATCTTGAAAATCAAAGTATCTAAATAGGCTTGATGAAGCTTTTACCTTCATGTGCATCCACATCTCCAGGGAGCTAATGTTCCATCTTGACAGACTGAAAACTCTGAAAGAAGTATGAGATATGTTCGAATCCTTGTTTGGAAAGTAGGATGAGCTCAAAGGCCATATTCTGGAGAATGAGTTGGTAGCTCTACATCCCAGTAACTTCAAAACTATACAACGATTTTTCTCAAGATTCAAATCACTGGTCATGCAATGCAGTGCGGGATTGAGAAGAAGGATGAGCAATTGGTGCTCCCCATTCCAAGCAAACTTGGCCTAGAATTCTCGGTGTTGGTATCTACATTTCACTCTAGGAGACTGACTACTTCTAATTGGCGAATTCCATCCATTTATGCCTTCACAGATTCTCTAATGTAGGAACAAGACAAGTGATGCAAATGGGAGCTCTCAGAGCCTTTCCAAATCAAGCTCTCTTAGCTAGTGAGACAATGAATGTGCAAGCAAGGAGGAAGCAAAAAGAAAAGAAAAAAGGAATATTGAATTTGAACCCAAGAAAGAGTTTGATCAAGCAGATGAAGCCTCGGGCTCCAAGAAGGACAAACATCAGAGGTTTGACAAAGGCAAGTCCTCTTACTATAAGAAAGGAAACCATACAGAGAAGTATTGTATGTACAAGGCCATAGATCAGATGACAAAACTCCTTGAGAAACACAATATTACCCTCCCTAAAGGCACAAGGAAGGATGACTCTTGAGACAAGACTAAAGATCATAATGAGATAAACCATGCACTGAAGGTTTGTTTCTCAAAATTGCAAGCCTTCCACATTGATTTAGGCGCTTCCAATCACATGGTTGCATCCAAAGAATCATTCTCTTCACTACAACTTATTGATGGTCCGAGTATTCACATGGGTGATGACACTCAAATTCAAGATGAAGGAAATGGTTCAATCAAGTTAGAGCATGGAGTGTTCAAAAATGTATTCTATGTGCCCTCCTTAGCAACGAATTTGTTGTCTGTATACCAGACGACTCATACTGGCTCACCAAAGCGAGTGGTATTTGGTCCAGACTCAGTGGAGATCTTTGATATCTCAACCCGTAAGCTTATAGCGAAAGGTGTTGCAAACCATGCCTCCAAGGCATATAAATTCTCACACGTTCTGCCATACTTAGATCCAATGCCATCTCAGTTGTAATTTGAAAGGGAAGGTAAATTCATCCTACCTAAACCTTTTGCCTATGATAATATTTCATATCCATAATCTGAATTAGAGGACAAAGTTGAATCAATTTATGAAATTGAAGATGAAGTTCAATAAGATCTAGATCTAGTCCCTACTCCCAATCCTAGGCCTAAGTGGGCTTGAAAGGTTATTGAGGCAACTGGGAACATGACTAGAAAATCGTCTGTCATGAAAAGAATAAGATCCCAGTTTCAAAAAGAGAGCCTTGCACTATGTCAAGCAAATTCACTTCTTCTAGATAGGTTCTACAAACTCCCAGAGAGATGCTTCATGATGGTAAGGTACGATCAATAACTCTGCTCACTGAAGAACAAATTGGATCATATCACTCTTCCTCCATAAAGAAGAGACAAAGGCAACATTACTTCTCCTATATGTCATCGAATTGTAAGAAGATGGAGAGGTTCACATGCACGGTACTAGGAAACTAGTGCACACAAGAACCATCACACTGCATTACACAGAGATGTAGATTGCAAAAATATTTTCACAAGTCTTTACTCAAGAAGAAATTTTTTCTCTTTGTATGAAAGCTTGATCCTCGTTTTTCCTGCTTATTTTGAGGGCAGGGGGTTCACATGAGGCTTTCCCCATTTCCTTGTTTGTTAAGCAGTCCTTTTTATTCATTTAGATTGTATGGGTGACCTTTGGCCTTAGTTGTTAGGGCCTAGGTTGTCCAAAGTTAGGATTAAAAGGGGGTGTTAGGATTAATTAATCCTTCATTTTCCCACATAGTTTATTTGTCCTTTTTCCTAGGTTAGGAGGTCTTCATCACTTCACTAGTAAAATGGGGGACATACATAGGGGCCACCTACCACTCATTGTGCCTAACTGCATGAGTTTAGGAGGTCTAGGGATCAATCCCTATAATTTAGGAACCCACTCTTAGTGCCACCAACAGTCTCTAGTAATTGACTCTAGTAGGTATTCAATTGTGTTTAGTTATGCTTTGATTCCCATTAGTTAGATCACTCTTAGTCATCCTAATGCTAGTTTCCATGATTGAAGGGAGGTAGGGTGCCTTTGCTCACCTACCTACTTTAGTTAACTGGTTGTGAACTGTTTGAGTGATCCGCAGTTGCATTAGTGAAATCTAGTGGTGATTTTCCCACACTGAGTTAGCTCTGGAGTCAGTCCAGGTTGGTAGATTTGAATCCTATATTAGGCATTCAAATTCTTCTATTTGTATTACCATTGTGTTACATATTTCATACTAATTGGATGTAATGTTATTCTTCCAATTATTGGTCTCATGTGTGTTTAATTTTCCACGAATTATTGATCAGTCTTTATTGAATTCTTCTCTCTCTTATGTAGCCTTCTTTTCTCATTGAATTCATGCAGGCCTAAAGATCCTATGTTTCATTAAATTTAACACTCTTACCTTGTTTTAGGATTGATTGCAACCCATCGCTAATCCTCTTGAACGTCCTCACACATCTGATGCTATAAAATTGCACCATTTGAATAACCCTTTTAGTATGGGTTCAACTTGAACTCCTCCTCATAGGGTTTCCTGAAGGAGAAGAATGGCCATAGAGTTGGTGGAAACCAAACTTTGAAGTGATGATTTTTTGGATAGGTTTGCCAAATCCATGTAATTGAAAGAGAGCAGTTTCATTTTTTTGAACGCCTTTTAGGGTTCACGATGCTCTAAGCACCCTTACAATATAAGATTGTTTTCCCACTACTAGTTCTAATATTTCTTCTTCTTTTGCCTTATGTAGATTGAGTTTTGTCCCTCTTCCCTTGCCACTTGCAACAAAATTTGGAATAGTACCCAACCCTTCCTCCCCATTGCAAATGCACGTTGATCCAGGCCTAAAGTTATATCTAGGAGAAGGTATTTTCGAATCATGAGATGAGTTGTTACTTGTAGAGACCATAGGATTAGCAATGGTGGCTTCAACCCAAGCAGTTCAACTATGTATGGAGGAATGGGGGTTTCCAAGGGAAAGGGATATTAAGTTGGGCATCGAAGAAGGATCAACACCTATTTGAGCCAAATGGGAATCATGTAAAGGAGTGTTGAAAGATACATGTAGTGAATGATGAATAGGTGTACCTGAGGAAGAGGTTGTCTACTAAACGATGATCTTTGATTCCATATTTTCCTTCCCTCGATCCATTCTTGGGTAGGATTCCCTTTTTTTGTCATGTGCTCCCTCCCTTATCTTGTGTTGGTACTAACCTTATCTCTCCTTCTTTCTTCCTTATATCCTCTTGTCCTATCGACTCTTCACCCCCCTATAAAATATGCATCCCTCCCCCCAAAAAAGTCAGGACCCACACTTGAGACTCGTTTAGAAGAGCCATAGATATCCTTGCTCTTGCTACTAGGCCTGAAAGGTAAGCTACATGAGTTGGCCAAGCGACCATACAAATGGCATTTCCTGCATCTGAAGGGCACTCCTTCATAGTATAGATTTTGTGTGATGGTAAATTGTTCCCACTCAACTTCAATGTCCTTCTTCAAGCATTCCCTTGTATTTAGTCTCACCTGAATTATGGCTACACTCATTTCTACTGTCTCATCAAAAGTGATATCCATTGCTATAAACTCCCCCAACTAATTTCCTATTCCTCTGAAAATTTCCTCATACCAGAATTCAAGTGGTAGCCAAGGTAACCTGACCCAAATTGGGGCAATATCTAGTCTATCCTTACTCGCATCAAAGAGTGGAGTCCATGGGATGAGAGCTAGCGGAGCAAACCCAATACACCAATTTAAAGGAAAGATATGCCTATAGTCTTCTTTATTTTGCATGATGAAAACCATCAAGCCCTTGTCCATACATAGAATTATCAGTACATATTCTAGTATGTCTCCCCATTGAATCATAGCCCTGTAAGTAAGAGTTTTCACATTGAAGTTTCTGCCCCATACTCTTCCAGTAAGCTCAAGATCAACCATGCTAGCTACCCTGAATAGTAGAATACCATCACCTACCACAAATTTAGGAGCTCTTATGAGAATATTTTCAACAACTAAGAGTTGACCAAGAAGCGGTTCAATCTCTTGTTTATTTGTTCCTCCCCAACTCTTTGATTGATCCATGCGATATCATTTTGATGAGTTGAATGTCCATAAGCTTTTCTTTCTCAAAACAATGGAGGAAATATGCAGCTAGCGAAATCTCTAAGGGAGCCTTTTCCCCTCGACCTCCATTTCCCCAACCGTGAAGTTAAGGTCTTCACCTATAAAGAGATTTGGAGTTTGAAGAAAGGTCTTTGAAAATAGACCATCCCAAAAAGTTCTCCTGTCTCCATACGACCCATAACAATTTACTATTTTCATTTCAAGTGTGATTCATTCAACTAGGATGTCAAGGGACAAAATAAACTCACATATGCAACTGTCTCTTTGTTAGGATTAATTAATCCTTCCTTTTCCCACATAGTTTATTTGTCCTTTATGCTAGCTTATGAGGTCTTCATCACTTCACTAGTGCAGGGGGGGCATACCTAGGGGCCACCTACCACTCACTAAGCTTGTCTGCATGAGTTTAGGATATCTCGGACCAATCCCTATAATTTAGGAACCCACTCAGAGTGCTAGCAATAATCTCCAGCAGTTGACTCTAGTAGGTATTCAATTATGTTCAGTTATGCTCTGATTCAGTTAGATCACTCTTAGTTATCCTAGCGTGAGTTTCCATGATTTAAGGGATCTAGGGCGCCTTTGCTCACCTACCTACTTCAGTTAACTGGTTTAAAACTGTTTTAGTGATCTAGAGTTGCATTAGTGAGCTCTAGTGGTGATTTTCCCACATTGAGTTAGCTCCGGAGTCAGTCCAGGTTGGTAGATTCAAATCTTATCTCAGGAATTCAAATTCTCCAATTTGTATTACCATTGTATTACATATTTCATACTGGTTAATGGATGTAATGTTATTATCCCAATTATTGGTCTCTTGTGTGTTTAATTTTCCATAAATTATTGATCAGTCTTTACTGAATTCTTCACTCTCTTCTGCAACCATCTTTTCTATTTGAATTCATGCAGGCCGAAAGATCCTATGCTTTGTTAAATTTAACGTGGTATCAGAGCAAGTATCTAGGCCAGATTCAAACTTCAGAAACTTCCATTGATGCACCATAAGCAAATGGGTTCCACATAAAATGTGATATTCTTGCCTGGATCCCTCTGGATTCTATCCAGAGAAGTCTAGCTAGGTGTGATGCACCCAAAGAACGTGTACATGTCGAAGTGGAGAGTGCTTGAATTGGTTTGATAGTGAATTGAAGTGTTTTGTAGTATTTTTGTAGGCACATTCAAATCTTTCTCGAAGAATTAGTTGTTCTTGAAGCTGTGAAATGGAGAATTCAACAGCTCTGATTGCCAGAATCCTTAGACCCTTCAATTACCTTGATTGGAGGGCAAATATGCAGATTGTCTTGCGCAAGAAGGGTCTGTACAGGGTCACTATGGGCAGAGAAGTCGAACCCCAACAATATCTTGAAAAATCAAAGTATTTGAATAGGCTTGATGAAGCTTTTACCTTCATGTGCATCCACATCTCCAGGGAGCTAATGTTCCATCTTGACAGACTGAAAAATCCAAAAGAAGTATGAGATAAGTTCGAATCCTTGTTTGGAAAGTAGGATGAGCTCAGAGGCCATATTATGAAGAATGAGTTGGTAGTGCTACATCCCAATAACTTCAAAACTATACAATGATTTTTCTCAAGATTCAAATCCATGGTCATGGAATGTAGTGCGGGATTGAGAAGAAGGATGAGCGATTGGTGCTCCCCATTTCAAGCAAACTTGGCCTAGAATTCTCAGTGTTGGTATCTACCTTTCACTCGAGGAGACTGACTCCTCCTAATTGGTGAATTCCATCCATTTATGCCTTCACAGAGTCTCTAATGCAGGAACAAGACAAGCTGATACAAATAGGAGCTCTCATAGACTCTCCAAATCAAGCTCTCTTAGCTATTGAGACAATGAATGCACAAGCAAGGAGGAAGCAAAAAGAAAAGAAAAAAAGAACATTGAATTTGAACCTAAGAAAGAGTTTGATCAAGCAGATGAAACCTCAAACTCTAAGAAGGAAAAACATCAGAGGTTTGACAAAGGAAAGTCCTCTTACTGTAAGAAAGGAAACCATACAGAGAAGTGTTGTATGTACAAGACCATAGATCGGATGACAAAACTACTTGAGAAACACAATATTACCCTCCCTAAAGGCGCAAGGAAGGATGACTCTCGAGACAAGACTGAAGATCATAATGAGAGAATGTAACACCCCATTTTGACATTTCTACCTGAACTACTATTATATGTTGTATTTGTTTGATTGTGAGACCTCGTCGGTTTGACGACACTGTGGACATATGGTTCTATTATTTTGCCGATATATATATGTGTGTGTGTGATGATAGTATTATGGTCGGTAGTCATGTTTAGGTATGTATCATGTGTTAATTATGTCAAATGTATGGAAATTATTGAATGATGGGTACGTGGATACCGTTACAGATATATGTTGAAATAATGAATGTTATGCCAGGTGTATGGCGAATGAATGAGTTTATTGTTGTAATGTTGTGATGAGATATATGTGTACATATCGAGGATTATGCACGATATCATATATTGTATGTCGAGGACTAACTTACAGGTTGAAACGGCTAAGTGATAGCTGGATCCTACGAGGTGGGAGGACCTCGGGGACATGGACTTCTAAAGATA
>LPNX011150814.1:20822-72924 GCA_001517045.1 Pseudotsuga menziesii
TGGAGATTTTGAAGGGATATAACAACTGAGGGATTGTACTTGGTTTGGGCTCGGGGATCCAAAGGGGTACCTTTGGAGCTGGGTGGTCGGCGAGACCTCGCCAGTTGGCAGGGTGGCAAGACTGGTTTGGGCTGGTTGAGTTTCAGAACTTGGGAAGGACTTTTGGCTATAGGGAAAAGCAAGGAAAAACGACAAGCAAGGACATCAACAAAGGTGGACCTACTAGCTACCTACAGGTATTTTCCAGCAGTTTATATGGCAATTCTGTTTATTAAATTTTAAAAGTTTATATGGCAAATTCTGTTTATTAAATATTAAAGGTTTATATGCTGTGATCATCCTTGCTACCTGCACAGTTAAACAATATATTGTTAGAAGTAGATAAAACAAAATTATAGATTTTCAAACTGTATATATAAAGTGAATTTTCTGACTGTAAATGGAAACTAAAGGAGACCCACTAGGGGGTTCTACAGAGAAACCATGCACTGAAGGTTAATGTTTCAAAATTGCAAGCCTTCCACATTGATTCAATAGCTTCCAATCACATGGTTGCATCCAAAGAATCATTCTCTTCGCTACAACTTATTGATGGTATGAGTATTCACATGGGTGATGACACTCAAATTCAAGATGAAGGAAATGGTTCAATCAAGTTAGAGCATGGAGTGTTCAAAAATGTATTCTATGTGCCCTCCTCAGCAATGAATTTGTTGTCTATATACCAGATGACTCAAACTGGGTCACCAAACCGAGTGGTATTTGGTCCAGACTCAGTGGAGATCTTTGATATCTCAACACGTAAGCTTATAGTGAAAGGTGTTGCAAACCATGCCTCCAAGGCATATAAATTCTCACACATTCTGCCATACTCAGATCCAGTGCCATCTCAATTGTAATTTGAAAGGGAAGGTAAATTCATCCTACCTAAACCTTTTTCCTATGATAATGTTTCAGATCCATAATCTGAATTAGAGGACAAAGTTGAATCAATTTATGAAATTGAAGACGGAGTTCAATCGGATCTAGATCTAGTCCCTACTCCCAATCCTAGGCCTAAGTGGGCTCGAAAGGTTATTGAGGCAACTGGGAACATGAATAGAGAGTCGTCTGTCATGAAAAGAACAAGATCCCAGTTTCAAAAAGAGAGCCTTGCGCTATGTCAAGCAAATTCACTTCTTCTAGATAGGTTCTACAAACTCCCAGAGAGATGCTTCATGATGATATGGTCCGATCAACAACTCTGCCCATTGAAGAACAAATTGGATCATATCACTCTTCCTCCAGAAAGAAGAGAAAAGGCAACATTACTTCTCCTGTCTGTCATCGAATTGGAAGAAGACGGATAGGTTCACATGCACGATACTAGGAAACTAGTGCACACAAGAACCATCACACTGCATTACACAGAGATATAGATTGCAAAAATATTTTACTCAAGAAGAATTTTCTTCCCTTAGTATGAAAGCTTGATCCTGGTTTTTCCTGCTTATTTTGAGGGGGGGTGTCCCATGAGGCTTTCCCCATTTCCTTGTTTGTTAAGCAGTATTTTTATTCATTTAGATTATATGGGTGGCCTTTGGCCTTAGTTTTAAGGGCCTAGGTTGTCCAAAGTTATGATTAAAGGGGGGTGTTAGGATTAATTAATCCTCCCCTTTCCCACATAGTCTATTTGTCCTTTTTCCTAGGTTAGGAGGTCTTCATCACTTCACTAGTAAATGGGGGACATACCTAGGGGCCACCTACCACTCACTATGCCTATCTGCATGAGTTTAGGAGCTCTAGGGATCAATCCCTATAATTTAGGAACCTACTCTTAGTGCCACCAGCAGTCTCTAGCAATTGACTCTAGTAGGTATTCAATTATGTTTAGTTATGCTCTTATTCCCATTAGTTAGATCACTCTTAGTCATCCTAGCGCCAATTTCCATGATTGAAGGGAGGTAGGGTGCTTTTGCTCACCTACCTACTTTAGTTAACTGGTTGTGAACTGTTTTAGTGATTCGAAGTTGCATTAGTGAGATATAGTGGTGATTTTCCCACACTAAGTTAGCTATGGAGTCAGTCCAGGTTGGTAGATTCAAATCCTATCTTAGGCATTCAAATTCTTCTATTTGTATTACCATTGCATTACATATTTCATACTAATTAATGGATGTAATGTTATTCTTCCAATTATTGGGCTCATGTGTGTTTAATTTGCCACGAATTATTGATCAGTCTTTACTGAATTATTCTCTCCCTTCTGTAGCCTTCTCTTCTCATTGAATTCATGCAGGCCTGAAGATCCTATGTTTCATTAAATTTAACACTCTTACCTTGGTTTAGGATTGATTGCAACACATCACTAATCCTCCTGAACGTCCTCGCACATCTGATGCTACAAAATTCTACCATTTGAATAACCCTTTTAGTATGGGTTCAACTTGAACTCCTTCTCATAGGGTTTCTTGAAGGAGAAGAATGTCTAGAGAGTCGGTGGAAACCAAACTTTGAAGTGTCGATTTTTTGGATAGGTTCGCCAAATCCTTGTAATTGAAAGAGAGCAGTTTCATTGTTTTGAACCCCTTTCAGGGTTCATGATGCTCTAAGCGCACTTATAATATAAGATTGTTTCCCCACTACTAGTTCCAATATTTTTTTTCTTTTTCCTTGTGTAGGTTGGGTTTTCTCCCTCTACCCTTGCCACTTGCAACAAAATTTGGAATAGTACCCAACCCTTACCCCCCCTTTCAAATCCATGTTGATCTAGGCCTGAAGTTATATATGGGAGAAGGTATTTCTGAATCGTGAGATGAGTTATTACTTGTAGAGACCATAGGATGGTGGATTCAACCCAAGCAGTTCGACTATGTACAGAGGAATGGGGGTTCCCAAGGGAAAGGGATATTAAGTTGGGCATCGAAGAAGGATCAACACCTATTTGAGCCAAATGGGAATCATGTAAAGGAGTGTTGCAAGATACATGTAGTGAATGATGAATAGGTGTACCCGAGGAAGAGGTTGTCTACTAAACAATGATCTTTGATTCCATCTTTTCCTTCCTTCGATCCATTCTTGGGTAGGATTCCTTTTTTCTGTCATGTGCTCCCTCCCTTGTCTTGTGTTGGTACTGACCTTATCTCTCCTTCTTTCTTCCTTATATCCTCTTGTCCTATCTACTCTTCACCCCCTTTAAAATATGCATCCCTCCCCCCAAAAAAGTCAGGACCCACACTCGAGACCCGTTTAGAAGAGCCACATATGTCCTTGCTCCTGCTCCTAGGCCTAAAAGGTAAGAGACATGAGTCGGACAAGCAACCATACATATGGAATTGCCCGCATCTGAAGGGAACTCCTTCATAGTATAGATTTTGTCTGATGGTAAATTGTCACCACTTTATTTCAATGTCCTTCTTCAAACCTTCCCTTGTATTTAGTCTTACCAGAATTATGACTAGACTCATTTCTATTGTCTCATAAAAAGTCATATCCATGCTATAAACTCCCCCAACTGATTTCCTATTCCTCTGAAAATTTCCTCTTACCAGAAATCAAGTGGTAGCCCAGGTAATCTAACCCAAATTGGGGCAATATCCAGTCTATCCTTACTTGCATCAAAGAGTGGAGTCCATGGGCTGAGAGCTAGTGGAGAAAACCCAATACACCAATTTTAAGGTAAGATATGCCTAGAGTCTTCTGTATTTTGCATGATGAAAACCATCCAGCCCTTGTCCATACATAGAATTATCAGTACATATCCTAGTATGTCTCCCCATTGAATCATAACCTAATAAGTAAGGGTTTTGACATTGAACTTTCTGCCCCATACTCTTCCAGTAAGCTTAAGATCAACCATGCTAGCTACCCTGAATAGTGGAAACCATCACCTACCACAAATTTAGGAGCTCTTCCATCGCATTCGAGGATCCTTCACTTCTTTTTAATTCTTCCTTCCCCGTCCTTTGATATTCTATTTGAATTTTGGTCCCTTTCCCTACTCACCGATGCAGATCCACCCTCCTCGTGATCTTCCCTTTCTTTTGTTCCCTTCTGTTCCTTATCTTGAAAGCCCTCAATTCACTGGTACCATCATCTCTGTGAATTTCTTCTTCTAGGTTGTTGAGTTGGTTTCTAGAGAAGAAGATAATAGGGTTAAAAGAAACCCCTTCCTCGAAGTTTAGAAAAGGTGAAAGCAAAACTTCCTTCAACAGAATATCCCAGTTTTCCAAAAGGAAAGGTGCCAAACTCTCATCTTGCACTATGTTCTGGAAAGTTCCTTCAAGATCCATTGCTTCGGTCCAAACCTCCAAGGTTTGTATCCCTTCCAAACCAAACCTTGTCAAAGTGTGGGGTTGAGGATCTGCTAAAAAATCTACCATGCCCGATGTTGGGAAAACCCCAACACTTGAGTCATGTTCCATTTTTTCTGTCGGAGTAAAATTTGTGTATTTTCTGGGCAATATCTCAACACTCGCCCCTTTTTAACTCTATTATTTACCTTGCCTAACGACACATCCCATATGTCGTCATCTTCATGTGGATCCGAAGAGTAATCTAAAAGTTCTTCCTCCTCGTTCACTATTTCTAACCCCTCATCCCTATTTTTGAAATTATATAGCACCATTTTTTTTCTAACTTGTATATTCTCATATAACTTGAGATTTGTGTCTTTGAGGGCAGTGGATTCCAAGGGTCTTTTGAGAATAGTGTCAGTCTTCCATCTCTTATATCCTCAATTCTTTTATTTCATTGCTAACTTTCATTAGTAATAATATTTAGTATATGTAATTACGACAATGAGGTGCTTACGCACAAGCATCAAATGCCGACCATAATAACTCTTGTTAGGGTAGCACTATTAATAATGAAATTGAAATTTAAAATATGCATACAACAAATTCTCGTCCTTAATGGCTACCTTTTCATTGGTTTCTAGCATGCAATTTGTGCTGTATTTCACCACTCCTGTTACAATGTCTCGCCCTGCCCGCATATAATTGATAATAATGTTAAAGCCATTTGTGAAAATCTACATGTGTGAGGGCCATAAGTGAGAAAATGGAAGGGCTAGACATGCCGTCTTCTCCATCCACAACACGATATGCTTCTAATACAATTCTTAGATCCATGTTGAATTCGATAAGAGACATTAACCAATAAAAAAGTATTTTATGATTTTTTTCTATTTTAATTTAATTATCATTATCTACCCATCACCATATATAACATATCTCATTCTAGTACATCTTACTCCTCTAAACATAAGCCTCAACATATAATGATCCATATGCCAATAAAAACCACCACAAAAAGTAGTGCCTTGTATTAATATGATAGTTGATTGATTGTGAAGTGAGTAGGTTATTTGAAATTAATAAATTCGTATTACTACCACTAGTAACAATACTACTACTAGTGGTTTTCTTAAGCCAATTCATGAAGTGAGAATCTCGTATGGTTTTTTTGATGGAGCCTTCAATTTGGTCGGGAGTTGTGGTTGAATGGTTGTCTATCTACCTGACAATCATTGCCTTCTTCTTAAGCTAGGGTGATAGTTGATTGGGCAATGGAACACTCTTCTCCTTGTAGGCCTACGGCGATTCACAGGTGATATTTGATTGGGCAATGGGACGCTCTTCTCTAGAGGTCTCCTTACTTCAACATTGGCGTGATAGAACCAAAGAGCTTATGGAATATTTCAACATAACCACAATCAAGCATATCTATAGGGATTCAAATGTCGTGGTTGATTGATTATCGAAGGAAGCGACCACTTTGTCAGAGCGATTGTTATTATATGAGGAACTAAAGGACCTCTCCTTGCTCAACTTTGGCTCAATCTAGTTTTACTAGTTTAGTTTTGTCTCTTTCGCTCTAGCTTATTGGTGAAAAATAACAAGCGTTGTTAAATTGCTCATCTTCTTGTTGTATAGGAGCTTAGTTTTGAAACTTTCTCAACTCAAAAGCACTTTCTTTTGATTCCATATATAAACATTTTAACTTTAATTATGGTTGATATATCGAGTTTAGGTATTTTTGGTTTGAAAAAAAAACAATACTTCATAATACTTTTTCACATACATTATTAAAATATCAAAATGATTTACAACACTAGGTGAATTTACTTCTACAAAACTTTGCAACGAAGTAATCTATATACACCTTTAGACATTTCGTTTGCGAGTAGACCATTTCTTAAATATTTAGTACGTTCAGAAATGAAAATGAAAATGAAAAATACATGTTTATTTTAAATTCATTGTGTCAGCTGTTCACTGGTCTTCTTCCCCTTTTGCTTTTACCTGTTGTTGGTTGTTGTTATTTAAGCTTGAAGAACAAGTAAGCCGTGAAAGCTCGGAGGAACTGGTCTGAATCTCGGAGACGAAGTCCAGGAGCTGAAGAATACCAACATCTATTTTTTTTCTTTACGTACTGATCTAATCGCAGGACCAATATGGGCAGCATTGGAACAGGGGTGCGTTTTTATTTAATGTGTCTTTTTTTTCTCATTTTTCCTTTTCTCCTGGCACATTTCATGCATAATTTTATCTTCAATGACGAGGATATGGGATTGAATTTACCTGCTTCAAAGGACTTGCATTTCCTGGTCTAATATGCAATTTCCGAAAAGTTAGGTATATCCACCATTAAATTCACAATGGGTAGGTTTAAGCTCTATTAGGGTATCTAGGTTGTTTTCTGTTTTTGATAACATCGAGATCTTTTGTGCTTCATCCGTGTTTAAATCTTTCAAGTCATCCCCTACATGACAAACTTAGGGTTTTTGTTGTTGTTGTCCTGGCTAGGGTTTGTCTATTTGCTGTTGTTATACGTGGGGTAGCTCGTTATATATTTTAACGCTCGAGTTATAATAAACTCTAGCAGGGATAGTTGGCCGAAATATCTTCTGCAAAACAATTCTTCACTTCGAGGGGTTAGGGTACTGTATTAAACTACTGGTAATTTACTTGATCTGGCAGTGCCCTCTCGTTATTACTGTGGAATAGCATAAAGTGTGATTCAATTCTCCAAATGCAAATTATTGCCGCTTGTTTTGTTTTCCCTGGTCATTTAAATCCTTAGTTTATCGGACTGTACAAAGGAAAAGTGCAAATTTGTCTGCGTGTTGGAACTCGTACCTATTGGATTTATTGGACTAGAATTGTGTCCGATGTTGGAAAACTAGCCTTTGAGACGCAGGAGTGTAAGATATCGACTCAGACCCGGCAAAAGCTCGATAAACACTTGAAAGCATAAAACTTGAAATTAAGTTTTTCTTTTGCTTTTTGGTATTTCTAATTGACGCGTGAGCGTTTCCATTTCCGTGAGTTACTGCTGGCAAGTTTGATTTTCCGATAGAGAGTCTCAGACTTGGGACAATTTACATGTCATTCTTTTGGACTATGAACTAGCATATGACATTGGGGTTGTGTTAGCATACCACTTGTTACCCCTCATATTATATGAGAGTTGTAATTGTGATTTTCATTATGTTACCCCTAAAATGGTGCCTACATTTGGGACATGTTTTCCAGTGCTATAAGCCTTGTTATCATGGTGATTCTCAGTAGATGATCATACTTGTGGTCAGCCCAATAAAGGAGCCCAGGCTGCTGGATAATTTCTGGCCTTCAAATAATAAGCAGCGGACAGTATTCAGTAAACAAACGAAGAAAGCGAAGGAAGTTGGAACAGTTGAAGATTGCTGGTCAGAAATTTTCACGTTCTGAAGTTATCCTTGAGCGGTATCAAAATGTGCTCCAAGATACTAATAAAACAAAGAGCTTTGCAGACTTTTGTTTGGCCTGGCAAATAGTTTTGCACGGTAGTCATATAGGAAGCAAGTTTTGAGTTTGCTGGAGGGCAAGTGCAGTGTTTGATCATGACAAACAGATGGAGGAAGCCGTTGATTTTCTCACAGCAGTAATAAGGTATAGTCTTGCACGGTAGTCAAATAGGAAGCAAGTTCTGAGTTTGCTCAAGGGCAGTGTTTGATTGTCACAAACAGCTGGAGGAAGCCATTGATTTTCTCACAGCAGTAGTAGGGGCTTATCTGAAACCGCCCTCAATCACAACTTTTATCAATTGAGTTCAGATCTGATCTAGTTGCACTTTCAGAAGGCTGCTGAGGCCAGAGGGCATGCTAACAGCACAATCATGTTTATGTCCACCATAGTTTATAGTGGCAGCCTACCATATCATTATTTTTAGAAAACAGTGTCATTTGTACCATCTTTTTTGCATATTGATCCAGAAGAGCTCCTCCAGTTTGAAGCAGCCTTCAGCCCTACCTCATAACACATGTTTTAACAAACCTTTACTCTTATGGAGATGGTTGACACAACAATGGGGTAAATCTGGATCCATAGATTTGCATATAGCCTATGTGTCACTTGATACGAGGACACGGGGATTCGAGTGTCTGACATGTACATGGTGACCCCTGAAATCAGGACACGTAGGACAACGGGGATTCGAGTGTCTGACATGTACACAGTGACCCCTGAAATCAGGACACGTTATATATATATATATATATATATATATTTTAAAAATTATATATATTAAATCAAGACATGTAGGGCACATTATATATATATTAAAAATATAGACACATAGATCCAAATTTTTACAAATATTCAATAGAAATAAGAATCAATGCACATTTAACATTAGTGATTAGTATTACACATTTACAAATCAAATCAGTAATCACGATGAGATTATGAGACACATAGATAATTCTTGATACAATATACTCATGATAGTCATAGATCAAGATGTCAATAATCAGGAGTTAAAACCATATTTTTCATTAAGTCAACAAAATCAAAATGTATTACATAGATGTCGGAATGCCACTGGCAAATATCAAATGGACCAATAGTAATAGTAAATACAAAAAAGGGGTAGATCAAGATGGAAGAATGAAGAATCTCATCTATCAATAGTCCTCCTCCATGCCTGCACGTTGAATCAACAAACTCATCAATGCTATCTTCTTCCTCCTCCTCCTCCTCCTCCTCTTCTTTGCCCATACGAGGATCAATACCTGCTGGTGTGGAGGATAACCCCTTCAAAGGATCACTATCATCATACGTCATCGGCTCTAGCACTGGATCATTAAGATCTAGGTTGGCTAATGCCAACTCAGTATTGCTGTCCAAATCCATATCATCAGGAAAGGCATCCCACATCTTTGTCTTTCCCTTCACCCACTCCTCCCTCTTCCTGTAAATAAGACAAAGGTTGTTGTGCACATACACCATTGTCTCTGCTTTGGACTGCCCAAGCTTGCTCTTCTTCAAATTGTACAAGTTGCCATATGTGCTCCAATTCCTCTCACAAGTAGAGGATGATGTAACTTGAGAGATGATCCTCAAGGCTAGCTTCTGTAGAAGAGGGCATGTTGCCCCATGAGTTTCCCACCAATTATAGGGCTTCTTAACTCCCCTGTCTCTAACCACTTCATATCCTCCAAATCTACCAGTAGCAGTGGAAAACTCTACAAAGCCCTCCTCCACCTCATCAAGTAAGTCTCTCGCATAAAGGCTATCTTCCTCCCTTGTGAAATCTCTCCATCTATGTGAGGCCCCTACCATTGAGCCATTCCCGACTGTAGAATTTGGGGTTCAAGGAGTGGGCCAAGCAATGCAAAGGTGTGCAATTCTTATCCCACTTGGAGATAAGAATATTTTGATTGGTGGACCATAAGTTCTCTGTCGATGTCTCATACTCTGGACACTCATTCTTCATAACAATGGTCCTCATGGACTCAATCATGGAATCCCACCCCTCATAAACATTCGCTAGGATGGGCTGGTCTTTTTCTGCAAAGCGCAACAAAGAAATGAGTGGCTATATGATCTTAATGGTAAGATCGACCCTCTCCCACCAAACATCATCTAATACCGTGTCCTTCACCTTTTTTGAAGCACTTTGATCTGTCTTTCTTCAGAAAGACATATACTCTGAAATCACCATGGACCCAAGAGCGGTTTTGACCTCCCTCAACCTCTTGAGCATGATGAATGAGGAAGCAAATCGAGTATCTACAATCTTCAGCAATGAAAGATGTGTGTACACTTTGTAGATTGTGAGGGCATTTGTGTGGTTTTGTACAAAGTTACGGATATGGTGTGCATCGTCAATAATGTTGCCAATCCATGTCACATATGAAGCAATGGATTTGAGTGCTAATTTCAAGGAATGGATAATGCAAGATGTCCAAAAAATCTGTAAGAGCAATAAAAGCAAGTATAAATGACTCTACAACACTAACAACTCAAATCATTAAAATGACCTTTCCCCTAGATGAATCTTGTGATAAATTTAAACAATGAGCAAATTAGCAATGAAATGTGTCCAAAATGAAAATGCCTGTGGATATTTAGTTTCCACAATCATGCTAGCGGCATTGCAAATAGGTGCATTGTCTGTGATGATTTGTACACAAGAATCAACACCTACTTCTTCAATGATTATGATGAATAACTCACCCATAAAATGTGCATCTTTGTATTTCTCAAGAGCAATCACCACTTTCAAGAACACTGGTCCATTTTGGGAAGATACCATGAAATTGATGAGTAGATGGCGTGTTGGATTGGTCCATCCATCGGAAACGATACTCACTCCGGATGAGGGCCATGTTGAGCTTATTGGCTCAAGAATTTTGTCCACCTCCTTCCTTGCCTTAACCAACATGTGGTTCTAAGCTTCTTTGAACTTGGAGGCACATAACCGGATGGAGCTCGTTCATTGATAATTTGACACATCTCAAAAAACAATGGTGACCGTGCAACATTGAATGAGATGAAGTTGAGGTAGAAAAAGAATGCAATGGTGAGGTCCACCTCTTCTCGTGTCTCTTGTTGGAAAATCTTGTCCATTGGACCGTTTGAAGATGGCCTCTTTCTTGCTGGATATGTATCACCTTTGCTAGGTGGAAATGGAGGCCGAATGCTTGAGGGTTCTTTAGAATGGAAGAGGATCCTCATCCTTTTTATTGCTTGCTGCTGCTACATTGCCTAAGCGTTCTTGATCCTCTTTTCCCATATCCTTCCTTTGGGTAACACTCACTGCTTTACATGAAGAAATCCCACAAGAAGGAAGGGCCAACAAATGGCCCTTAACTTGGTAGTATGTGCTCTTAAACTCATCCTTGCAAAAATTGCAAGTACAAGACACATTGTTTCCCCCACCTAGCTTTGCCCTAGTCTCGGGCGTCCGATCCGTGAAATATGTGTCCTGTTTTCGGGACACGCATTGATAGTCCTCTGTCAGCGTGTTTGATTTCGGGACACGTTGCAGAGACGTGTCCGTCGCGCTCTGTCAGCATGTTCGTGTCGGACATGCAGACACGGGACACGTGGCCCTAAAACACGGTTTCCTAGCCTATGTGAGGAGACATACTATCCTTGTTTTGCTATTCTGGGCATGCCCTGGAAGTTCTTCAAGCATTCTCTCCCTACTGGAGAGTTTGATGAGGCAGAATAGTATGTTGAGAGAAATGCAATTTTCTGGGAAATGACCAACTTGTCTCAGCAAACATTAGTGCCGACCCATGCTTTGTTTTGGTTAAGAGAGTACATATGCATATTCGAACTCTTGTCCTAGTTCGCCATATTGAGTTTTGTGTTGGATTTCTGAGGATCAAGGCTAGGGTAGCAGATAAGGGCATCAAAGTCAGGTTTGTGTTCTGAGTCATTTCCAGATCTAAGGCAGCAATGGCAAAGGACAGCTGGGAGTCTTCTGTATACTGATGCCCGAAATATGTGTCTTAATTAAAAGGATCCGTGCGTACTTCATAGGATATTTATTGGAGACCTGTAGCAGAAATGTTTGCAGGCATTAATAGACTTATCTGAGAACTTATAACAGCCCTAAATCATTTCCAAGTTCAGCATATAGAGGGTACAAATGTGCAAACTGTTTTCACCTTCAAATATCAGATTTTCCAGCAGATACCATAGCAGATTGCAAATTTTTGTTGGACACATTTCCTGAAGGATTTTCCTGAATGCCTTTGCTGGAAATTATTGTTTGGCACCCTCCACATACTTGGCATGAAATGGGGAAACATTTGGAGTTGAACACCCCTTAGGAACATCTAGGTCAGCTGCTGGCAGGATCAGAGATATTTATATGAGGCCCATCTTAAAGAGGTCGTTGCATTGATCCATGTGGCTTTTCCTGCACATAGGGCAAGAGAGCAACCTTTTTAACTAGGTCATCAGCCACATTAGAGGGCATTCAAAGACTCCAGCTCATCTATTGGCACATATCCTTTTGAAGATCCCCATTTCAAGGAATTGGTTAGCAATTTTGAAGAAAAACCCTAGGAACCATTGAGAGGAATGATCCCTTTGTTAGGAGAAGATTGGTTGGATTCACACATGCCTTAAAGAAGGTTCTCTGGCACATTTATTAAGAGTGCATTGCTTGAAGGACGCTATTTTGTCCTCCTTGAGCCTTTTCACATGCGGGAAATATTTTCTTGGGTGGTGCATTCATGGGAGATTTGTTGGAGGTGGGTTACATGCTCAACTACCTAGACGATGCACTCTTCCTATCTACTTGAGCTCTTTTTGGAGTTGAATATTAACTAACCTTCATTGTTGCACTTTCTCATGAAGTTAGTTACATGCAGTGTTCCACGGGGACGTGTCCCCTAGGGTGGGGAACGCGCCCCCTCCCCCTCCCCCTCCCCCACGCTTCTGGGACGGGGAAATTCCCGGGAAACGTTTCCTCATGTCCCCCTTTTGGGGCAAACTCGGGGAAACGCGTTTCCCCAAGTGCAGAACACGTTTCCCCTTGGGGGGAAACATGTCCCCTCGTCCCCCCCAAATTTTCATCTTTCACAATAAAAATAAATGCAAATTAAAATATTAAAAAGTGTTTAAAAATTAAATCATAATTAAACGAAAATTAAATTAAATCCTAGACTAACCTAAGAGTCTAAGACCTTCCTAAACGCTATCCTCTCACGATTTCATTTCATAATCATATTGNCCTTCTGTGTTCATTGTTCGGTATCTGTTTGACTATTTCAGACTTCAGCATCTGTTGCATTATCTTTTACAAATTTGAAATTTGAATTTAGATATACATTGCATAATGATAATTATGATATCTAGCTTTTAGTTTTTACATGGGTATAGTAACATAGTTCAGTATCCTTTACAAATTTGAAATTTGATATGCTAATAACTAATAGATGTACACCCCATAATGATGAATTTAGTTTTTAGTTTTACTTTTTACGTGGTAATAGTTACTGTTGGGATTTATTATTTTTATATTTTAAATTAATTTTTATGACTCCGACGTCCCCCCGTTTCCCCGAAATTTCCCTAAAATTTGGGGTAGCTTCCACACGCCCCCCTTGTGCGTTTCCCTACTCCCACGCTCCCCCGCCCCGGAAACTCTGTGGAACATTGGTTACATGTGAGCTCTATTAAGTATTATATTGTTTTCCTTGGAGAGAAAAGTGGATCTAACCAATATGCTATTGTTAGAATGGTTGTCCATGGTCTGTCAAGACCAATACTATGCCTTATCAACAGGTTTCTAATATTCAAACCAAAAAGAATACATGGAAATCACAGAGGCTTTCTGAACTTCTAAACAGGCTTATCTAGAGGGCAGAGGCTTGCTAGGGAACCAAGAATTTGCCGCTTGAGTCTTCTCTGCTGGCCAGTGCTTGGCAGGATTGATTTCTTTGAGGATGACAGATTACATGCTGTTTATGTTTCTCTGGATGACAGATTACATCTGAAGGCTGTTTTCACCTTCAAATATTCCCTGCTTACCCTGTCCACCAGCTATACACATCGATATCATTTGCAGACATGTACGCAGAATGTGCCATATTGTCTTTCAAGACCCTTCCTTGGATTTTTGGGAGAAGGATGTTCTAGATTGTCATTAATGAAAGAATGATGGCTGCTGTGGGAAGGGGGTGCTTGACACAAAGGATGGCCGTCCTTAGGTTATGAAATTTAAATGACATAGGGAGCAAATGACCCAAGTTCCAACTTCCAACCTGTCCTCCCATCCTATTTTCTCCTTGATGAGTTTTCTAACATTATAAACTGTCCCATCTCCTTGCTTTTCAACTGCTTTATTGGGTAACCAGTTTGTAACTTTGTTCCCATCACATCCAGTATGCAGAAAATCATATTTCTATTCAATGTTATTTGTCTAAATTTCTAATCCAGTTTATTTTGATGTGGAGGTACCAGGAGCAGTTGTTATTCTTGTTTAGAAGCAAGTCAACAAGGATCTTAGAGTCTCCTTCCACTTCTATGTTCTGGTATCCATATTTAATTCACACTTTTAGGCCTTCCACAAGTACATCCACCTCTGCTCTATTGTCTGTAGAGTCCCTGAGCAATCTATATAAAAAAATTATAATTCGAGCTTTATTATCCCTCATCACTCCTCCCACTACAACAAGGCCTGGGTTACCCTTAGATGTGCCTTTTAGTTAGTTTGATTCAATTCTAATTTGGCGGTTTCCATGTACTAGGAGGATTTCTAAGCTCCTTTATACTGTGTACTTAAACAGGGCAGAGACCTGCAATATAACATTAATATACTTGGGCATTAAAATAACAAGCCAGCAGATGCCACGCAACACAATATAACGTAAGAGCATTGTAGTTTTTTCATAAAAGTTAAGATCAAAGATGATTAACCTCTGAGCAAAACATATACTAGTCCATCCAACTTTGTATTTCAGAAATTTTGATTGATATATACTATATAGTAATTTGACATTTGGTAAATTTGCATTTTATATGGTTTGTGTTGAACAAAACGACAGCCAGAGTAGTATAGTACAACAGTTACGCCATATACAGTGCATATGCACCAAATGTGAAGTTTGTACATATCAATGAAAATTGCCAAGATTATAATGCTGGGCACAAAAAAATGTTTGGAAATAGTTTTTGGATGAAATAATATTTTTGCTATCCCGGTGACCACAGTGACTTAGAAGTGGTGGTAAACCATATTTAGCAGGCTGTACTGCAATCTGTGTCCCTGTTATTTTGTAATAGTACTAGATAATCACTCTCTTATTTTGTAGTAGTTCATTATTGCTATATTTTGGAGAAGATGCATTTGAAGTCCTCTTAATGTACACTCTTTTCTATTGAAGATTCTATATCCACTTCCTTTCTTGGCTATATTTTGCATGTATGCAATCACCAATACTGTGTTTTGATCACTTATGCATAATCTACGTTTTTTTTCTAAGACTGGGTAAATGTGTATATGTTGTGGGCACATTATTTACTATTTTTGATGCGGTCTTCGAGTTGGTAATGAGTCTAGGATCTTTCTTTTTATGCTGGGATTCTGGCTGTGATAGTATTTATTATTTTTTAAAAGCTTGTGATGCCTCTTAACATATGCCTGGTGGATGACAGTATGATTTGTCAGTTACGACATTCTCCCCAGATGGACGGGTCTTTCAAATAGAGTATGCAACAAAAGCTGTTGATAACAGCGGGTATACAACTTTTTTTTCCTGGGCAAATATTTCATTTCAGTTGCTGGAATCCAAAAACAACTATTAATTTTTTGATATTTGCAATGCATTGCAGAACTGTAATTGGCATAAAGTGCAAAGACGGGATTGTTTTGGTATGCTTTCTTGCATGCCTTATTTTCACTTCATGTCCTATATATTCACAGTGATATCATTTGATGGCTTTCCTGTTCTATATCTATTCAAGATGCCTTCTATATTTCCACTAATGTCAATGACATTCTGTCCGGAATAGAAAATAGAAACTCATTCTTTGCTTCTTGAATAAGGATGGCAGGGGGTGGAGAAGCTCATTGCTTCTAAAATGCTTCTAGAAGGATCCAATCGAAGAATTCATGCTGTTCACAATCATGCTGGCATGGTATGGTACTGGACTTCTTTTTTAATAGCAATTTATTGCCTATTTGTTGATATCTGATTGATATCTTCTTGAGTTTCTGAAATATGTCTCTGCACTGCCAATTTAACCTTTCCAATATCTGTTAGTCTTTGATTGTTCATTTCTTTTGGAATTTCTGGGAAAAAGGTATTCAGATAACATGTGAGCCTGGTCATCTTTTGTGACATATTAATCCCTTGGTTGAACAATTAATCTAGCTTTATATTGCCATATTATCTGGATGCCACCCCAAGCTATAGCAACAGGCCATTTGGCTTATACCAGAAAAATAAAATCAATCTGTTTATGAGCTCTATCCAGACCCAATTCAAACTGATGATAAGTATGTACAATTTGCTCTCTTTTGGCATGGAGTGAAATGATGAAAACATGGTTCCAGGTCTGAAACAGGGTATTTCTATCTGAATTGAATCTGCTGGTTAAATATTGATCCAATATGGCATCTTCCCATGCTCCGGTACTAACATCATAGGTGGTTTTGATATCATGCCTTGTCAGTAGTCTTTGTCTTGTGGTTGCTATCTCTGTGATATTTGCAAGCAATCTCACTACGGTGGCATATCCCTATGTAGGTATTTTTGTTCTACATTAATACTCTTCTCTATCCAGACCCAATTCAAACCGATGATAAGTATGTACAATTTGCTCTTTTTTGGCATGGAGTGAAATGATGAAAACATGGTTCCAGGTCTGAAACAGGGTATTTCTACCCTGAATTGAATCTTCCAGTTAAATATTGATCCACTATGGCATCTTCCCATGCTCCGGTACTAACATCATCGGTGGTTTTGATATCATGCCTCGTGAGTAGTCTTTGTCTTGTGGTTGCTATCTATGTGATATTTGCAAGCAATTTCACTACAGTGGCATATCCCTATGTAGGGATTTTGTTCTACATTAATACTCTTCTCTCAATTGGATTATGTCCTTGAATAAGATAACATTCGCTGCATCCTTCTTCCTGGTGGCAAATTCATCCAAGTGAATACATTAGTATTGACCTACAGTCTGCAGTCTACTTTGTTGATATTTAGTAAATTAGTATTGACCTGGCTGATTCAAAAGTGATTCCCATGTGAATCATTGATAGTGTTTTTGTGGTGTTTTGGGTGTTTATCAGTTTCTGAAGTATCCTCAAGTCTTGCTAAATAGTAAATACTTTACTAACATAGTGTACAGGCATAGAATGTTATGGAATTTTGTCATGGGTTTCGGTGGCGGCTAGAAATAGTAATAATATCTTAGTGTTATTTCTTATCAAGAGCTGATTGTAGTCAGGTCTTAACATGGTTCATTGGCTACAGATCGCACAGCCATTATAGCATTGAGAATTTTATATTGCAATTGTAAATAGAAACCTGAAAAAATGGAAAAGAGGATTTGAACATATATGTCTTCAGCTCTAATTTTCCTTTTAATGAACCTACGATTTCGTGTTTTTAAAATAAAATTTATCTGTTTATTACTTTAATATGGTGTACAGGCCGTGGCTGGATTAGCGGCAGATGGTAGGCAAATTGTTGCTCGTGCTAAATCAGAGGCAACTAGTTATCAAAAGTATGAATTACTGGTTTATTATACTTAGTTTTAATAATGATGCTCAGCAAGTAAAGTTTTGGAACTTCTTTGGTATGAATCATCATTTAGATATGATAAAGCAAAGATAATTTTTCTGTGTTAAAGATATCGTCCTTTCTAGATGGAGATCATGGGACTTTTATAGAGGTATAACTAATTTATTCATGACTATGTTACTTGCAGCACTTATGGCGAACCAATCCCTATCAAGGAACTTTGTGAACGCGTCGCCAGTTATGTGCATTTGTGCACACTATATTGGTGGCTAAGGTCAGAATTTTATCTCTATCAGGAAAGTGCTATGCAGTATCATTTAACTCTCTTCATGATTTTGAAGGAGTTTCATGAGAAATCTCTTGCACGGTTGAATTTAGAATTGTGGACTGAGATTTAGGATTTGTTTTTGCGTTAAGTATGACAGTTATCTTTAAGTCTGCAGGCCTTTTGGATCTGGAGTTATCCTTGGAGGTTATGATAGAGATGGGCCCCAACTATATATGATTGAGCCATCAGGAGTAGCTTATGTAAGTCTTTGGTTTCATTTATTTTCTCCTTGTAATCTCTTTGGTTTTGTTTCTTGTTTCCTTGTACCAGCACAATCCGTTCACTATTTTGATAGCATGTCTAAAGGTCATATTGCAAGTTAGCATTTAAACTAATCTTACAATATTATAATACTATTATAAAACTATTATGTCATATTTTTCATACTTAAGTTGGGAAGATCTTCCTTTATTTAAATTTTAGCGATGGACTGCACCAATATTATTTATTACTTTTAAAGGAAGCAATGAATGCTTTGAGACCTTCATAACCTTTTGACTCTGATCTGGGCATCTTACTATCTGAAGTGGGATTGGATTTGTTGCTCCCACTCTTATAATCTTCTCTTAAGCAATTTTACAATGCTTCAAAAGTATCCATCTCTTGATTGGACACCTGTATGTTGAACATGATTATGAATTGGACATTTCAAGACCTTGTGTATGTATTCAGAATGTTGGAACTTTCAAACAATTTTTATAAAGATAAAGTGTTGTTGGCAGATATTATGGAGGTTTCCCTTCAATTAGTTAGTGTATATTAATTAGCACAGTGATGCTTGTAAATAGATCTATTTAAATCCCTTTTTGCAGCTTGTCAGTTTTCTTATGAGTTGGAATAAAATACTTAGTAGACACCCGGCTTAAACAACCTTGATATGTGCTTTGATTTTTTCTTATCTTTTTTATTTTATTTTATTTTCGTAAGTAAAATAAGATTCAAATTTTACAAAATAATCTGAGAGTGCCAACTTGAACATTTGGATTAGCTCCTGAAATTCCTAGTCATTTTTCTTCACCTTACCAAACATTCCACCATTAGAGTCTTCATTTTTCTTGCTTTGTGACTGGCTTAACGGTTGGGTAAATGATGGACAGAGAGAGAAAAGACCAACAGGTATCCTTGTATATCACTCCTTCCAGGTTGTGATCTCCATCTAAGTCACTTTTTGCGCCTTCTCTACAATCATTCCTAAAGTGGATAGGTTCTCATCCTACTTCTCCAATAGATTGGGTTAATGAAATTACATCTGCCTATTGTGTGCTCCATATCCTTTCTTATCCCTTCTTTTCTGGTTTCATACCCTCCAAAGTTCATGGAAATAGATTTGGTCTGCAGCTACATTGAAGTGATCGCAGTTGACAAACAACTTGGTGTGATGTTGTTACTAGTTTCTAGTAGCAACTTCCTGACATCCTCCTGCATTTCAACTGCTGATATAAACATGTTAGCATCCTCTTTGCATTTTTTGGCTGTGTTCTTCTCTTCCTAGGGCCAAGTATCAGTTCAATCAGTTCTTGTTTACGCTCCTCCCTCTTCTTGCAGCTTCAAATCATACTTCATACTTCTTAATCTGTTGGGGCTTCTTTGTACTGCAGGTAATAATAGAAAAATTAAATACAAAGTATAGGGTGTAATGCTCATGGCACCAAGTGCTCTCACCAGGAACTCTGCTTATTTGTTTTTTTTCATACCTGCTTATGATATACCAATTCATTTTAAACTTCACTGCTTAGATTGGACAATTTATACACTAGTCAGATTTGGCTTTCTTGGGACATGATTGAGTTGACAGTGTGTTGCAAAACACTGATTTCTCATGATTATTCTGCATTTTTAAAGTTTTTGAGGTTGCTGGGTTTTGCTGATTTTGCTGAGTTGATGACCACAATTTTTTTGCTGATGTCGAGTTTTGCAATACAGGTTGACAGTCCTTTAGTATATTAACTAGGCCTTTGACTTTTTCAGTTAAATCCATTATGATTGGATTTATAGATCCTATTTTCCTTTAGCTATAGTATACTTATTTAGTCCTTTCCATTGCGTATTTCAGCATTGAATTAATGCTATTTTTCTGCTATTGTTAGAGGCTTACAGCTTTCCCTTTACATATTTGGTAGAAAATCAAGCATTTTTTTCTGGGATTCACAATGCTAGCTCCTTCCTTCCTAGGTTTTGTTATTTGAAACTCTGTCAAAACTCAGAATCAATGAAAGAAGCTGGTCATGCATTTGTCCTTTTTCTTGAACTACTTGAGATTGGTCCTTTAGTGGAGCTTAGATGCTCTTGCCTGGGTGTACCATTAGACTGAGCTTAACAAGCTAGGCCAAAGTTGAACTTATTCAAATTTTATCTAAGTAAGGACTATTGGTGGTTATTTTCTCTTATTAATAAACCTTAAAATATGCCATTTATATTTAAGAGTCGAGACTATTGCAAGGAATTCAAAGAGAGGACATATCAAGGAAAGATGTTATATTTTGCTATGTCAAGAGTCAGTTGTAGGTTAGATATCTGACATCTTGGAGATTGGCTGTACTCAAATGGCATTCTAATGCATGTGCAGCGATACTTTGGGACAGCAATTGGCAAAGGCAGGCAGGCTGCTAAAACGTGAGTTATACAGATTATGTTTTTAATTCATATCAATTTGTTTTATAAATAAAAGCATCCTTTAGCTGAGTAATATATTTTCTTGGCCTAGATATATATATATTATAGACCATGTCGACAATATTTTGCCTGGGACTTATTCTAGATTTAAGTCCATTAAATATAATTTTAATCATTTATTGACATCTCTACAGTGAAATCGAGAAGTTGAAGCTCTCTGAAATGACTTGCAGAGAAGGAGTAATAGAAGTTGCAAAAATGTAAGTGCCCTAGCATTATTGAAATAGCACCATTCAAGTGTTTAGATTATAAGCAAACTTGCAAACTGATATAGTATATCTTATTTGTAGGGACTTTCTTATGGTTTGTGAGCTTGATTTAGAGGTCTATTTTGGCTCATCAAAGATATAGAAAGATGTAGAAAGTTTTAGGGTGTCTTCAATCCAATGCAATGTTTGGAAAGTTTTTGGGTTTCTTTAAAGCACTAGAAAGGCTTGAAAGTTTTTGGCTGTCTTCGAGGCGATCAAGAGTTTTAGGAACTTGTTTAGAATGTTTTGCTTCAATGAATTGTTGGTCGAGTGTCTTCAAAGCATTAGAGATAGTTATGAAGTTTTCAGTGTTTAGAAGGTTCTAACTTGTATTTTAATAATAAAAATATTTTTAAAACAGCCTCTGACATAGTGGCTCACCAAAATAGATTTGAGGATCACAATTTCTGGGGATAGAATTGTGATAATGTTGGATACCTTTATATGCTTGAAGCATATAAAGGTTCTAAAGGATTTCTGAAAAAGAAATATAATATTGAACATTTTCAGAAATACTCTTGGTAGCAACAATGTAGAAGTGGTATATATATTTTGCTTTTTCCTATTTCTTTTACTGGTGCTGATAAGTTGATGACTATCCATATGGGTTTGAATGTTGTATACCGGTGGGAAAATATCACAGCTGCCTAGTGATACAATACAAATTTATTCACTTAGTAAGAATAATGGGTCAATCATCTACTTGGAAAATTGAAATCATGGCAGTTTAAAAAACTATTGTGAGAAACATCTGACTCCTTTATACAGGTAGACATTAGATAACTTACTCTATAGCTTTGAGGAATGCTTTAAATTTATAGTGGGTATAACATTATCTTAGAACTGGAATCACCATTGCAGATGGGCACACAAAATAGGATAGATAACCTTAGACTTCACCAAATTTTAATTTTCATTGTATTTTTTTGTTATAACTTGTTCTATATATGCCACAAGAAACAAACTATGAGGTGGAGTTAGTAAAACTATTATTTACCAAATTGATTTTCATTTACAAAGTGGAAGTTTGTATACCTGTTAGAATGCTTCTGGTATGCTATACACATATTGTTCTGTTCTTGTCATATGGCCTAAGCATATTGATTCTTTGATAATAATCGTGTGTGAAATGCATGACATTTCCAGCATATATGGAGTACATGATGAAGCAAAGGATAAAGCATTTGAGTTGGAAATGAGCTGGATTTGTGATGAATCAAAAAAGCAGCATCAAAAGGTATGTTTGAAGCTAGAAATACTAACATTGCAGTATAGTACCTAGTTTCTTTTATAATGTTTACTTTCTTGATATGAATCAGACCATGTCCTCTATCTATGGTTTGCCATTATATGAACTATCATATTTTGACTTTTCATTTTCAATCTCTTTATTAGTGTCAGACTCTGAAGGATATACAAGAAGCATAATATTCCTCTTCTGCTGTCTCCAATGTGTTCTAATAGATGGTTGAGAATTATTCAGTAGCAAATAATCTTGTCAATAGACATGTTGATATTTTTAAGTTTGATTCTCTTGCATAAATATGTGGTCCTTAGTTTCCTTAAGTAAAACGTTGAAGTGAATAGAACGAAGGTTGTTTCGAGTAGTATGCTTAATAGAGCTATACTCTGTAATTGATGGTCAGAATAGAACGAAGGTTGTTTCAGATATTGCTGCAGCCTGTTTCCAACAAAATAACTTTCTTCTTCCTTTTCCCTGTTTCTCAAATTTCTATCCTGTTTTTCAATTTTTGCTAGGTTAGGTTTGCTTTCTGGACATGTTTTATTTTACGTATATGTGTTTGGTATACATGTTGGTCTGTTATATTGAGTGTTCATTTAATGTTGTGTTAGTAAGATGTGACCAACATGCAATTAATGTTATTTTTATATGGTCAAACCAGCATGATTGTATTATTGTGCTATAAAAGATGTAAATGAAAGATGGTATAGTTGAGTGTCTTATCATCGAAATTACTCAACAGCATTATAACCACTAAACCCGCCAAATATAGATGAGGAGCATGACATTCCCAAGTATAATAATAATGACAAGTTACAAAGTAACCTCTAAGACATTAGGAGGAAACTCCCAATAACCCATAGATAACAAATCAAACGATCATATACAATTTTGTGTGTATCTTTAATAAAGGTTTTCTTGTATTAATATATATAGTAGGTCGGCTTGGAACTCTGTCTACATGATTAATGAGTGAGATTAAGTATGTTAGCAGATTATTATAGGCATTCGTTTATACAATTGTACATTATCATTTGATATTATTAATTTTGGGGTTATTGGGAATTATTATTTTAATATTTCAGGCAATGTTGAAAAACTTGACTCGATGAATGAATTCATGAGGCAGGCTCGAGTGCAAGGGTTCAACGTAGACTTGGGAAAAGCTCTGTAAAAGTCTGACACTTGGAATTGAGAAGAATGATGGTGAATAAGGGTGGAGATGTTTTAGCAAATCTGCAGACACTTGGCAATTCACTAGCCATATTGAGCTGAAACGTAAAATTCCACAGACTTATCACCTGTAGAATAAGGCTAAATTTATACCAAGAAAGATTAGCATCAGAAATAATTCACAATTTCTAAAGCACACTTATGTATCTATAAGGGGATACCATCTATCGCAAGGAATGGGAATGACTAGCCTTTGGTACTATAGTTATGATTTAGAGATGTATCCATTTACGTTTTAAAAGCAATTTATGTTTTTACTCTATATGGGGATGGGGGTAGGTCGAAATGTGGGTATGGGTTTAGGATGAACTAGAGGTTATAACATTTGAAAAATCCATGATTTATTATATAACTGCAAAATAGTGCATCTCAACAATGCTACAAAATTATTAGATATATTCAAGTCCTTGATTTTCAATGTTAAGTTTCTCAAAAAATATCGAGTTGATTGCCCCTAAGTTCTAACATATGATAGACTCTTTGGTATGTTGTCTATGGACACAACTATTATGACCACTTCAACTTTGTAAGAATATCCTTTCTATTGTTATGATATAAATCCTTTGTTTCTACATCTCAAAGACATACCATTTCTTCCAAATATTTTGTAGCTCATCTTGATTGAAGTGGAATGTTATGCCCAAAAGTTGGCTTCTACTCTTTCATAAAGGTAAACATGTTCCTCTTAATAGAATAAAAGAACCTAAATGTGGACCAATGCCTGTTAGAACTTGAGGCATTGTGGACCATCCCTCATACTAGTTGAGGCACTTACAACTAATCACAGTTATTGTATGATCAGGGGTTGAATCTCTAGAGTTTATCCTTGTGCATACTCAACTACCTATTGAGGTTCACTTATACAAGAAATAATTTGTCCTCTTTGGCATCATACTATTGAAGTAAGGGATTCATTTAAATATACCTCTTCTCTACAAGAATATGGATTTGTTTCAACTTTGAAGATACCTGAATTAGCTTCCCCTGTAAGGGAGGCAATCAGAATGCCAATTGCCTCATAGATCTCTTAGAGACTATGGGTCACTATTTCCAGATTGGATTGTATTCACAACTGGATATATAAATGTGTAACATATTTCTTCTGTAAGCATCAAAATATTATCTAAAATTATTTTCTTGATGTTCCCTCCACTTTGTCCTTGACACTGTTCATCTGAACAATCAAAGCTAACAACTGCTGACTACAATGTCTCTACAATTATTTGACAGACACCCACCCACCCACCCACCTGCACCTGCATACATATGTACGTGTATATATATTTGTTGTTGCCAACCCATCACTTGTAAAAATTCCTCTGTTTAATATTCCTCCCTTTTGTAACTGTCTCTACCGTCTAGGAACAATTAGGGCTAATAGTTGTTTACTACAATCCTATTTAGTATTTACACCTCAATCATTTGACATGGTTTCTTGCATAGATGCATATATTCATATGCACATAAATAAATGTGTATAAATAGATGTGTGTACATACATATGCTAGCATGATGCCAATCTTTTTCTGTCTTGTGTTTTTGTATCATTTTGTTGATCTTCATTCCTTACAAGCCTAGATGGGTCATAGTGTGTAAGGCTTGCAATTTGACATAATCTTGATAAGGTACCCTTATTTATTGAAATAAAACAATCATCCTGGAAGAGATCAGATGCAAGAGTGATCTGCATTCTGTTTTGAAGAAAATCCTTTGCAACTAGAAGTTTTCAAACCCTCTGTAATTTTAAAATCCTTGTCACATTCTGCTTTCAAAGATCTGTGTAAACTAAATATAATAAAACACTGAAAACTTTGCTTTTCACCCCCCCTTCAAAATTTGTCATTTGAACTCTGTTTCCAAAATCCAGATTTTCCAGAGTTATACTTTTGATTTTCTAAGGAACAAGAGCGCTTCTGATCTTAAACGGAGTCATAAGAAGGTCTTTTTCGGTTAATAGTAAGGCATTTTTTGGAGTTATAAGAAGCTTTTTGGGGCTACAAGGAGATCTGGCTAACATCAACAATTTCATCATCCCTAAATCCCACATATTGTCTCAAAAAAATTATGCAGCCTCCAAATAGAAATGGGAACAAGTTCTGCCCTATCATGATCTTTGGGATGTAGTCATGGGGTAATTCTAAAACTAGACCCCATGCCTAATGAGTATAAGCGGAAAAATAAAAATTCCCTATTAACTTTTGGTTTTGAGGATGACATTCTCCCTCATAGTCGAGGTCTTACTAATGCTATTGATGTTTGGAAGAAATTAAAGAATTTGTATGAAACCCCAAACAAGCTTGGTACTTTATTTTGTGGAAACAAATTAACAATTTTGAAAATGGTAGCATTAGATTCAGTGACAAATCATGTTAAAAGATGCAGGTATTGAAGAGTGAGTTGTTAGCAATTGCTATATAAATTAAAGATAAGAAGTTCGTAACCATTCTGTTCAATAGTTTGCTTGATGTATGTTGGAATTTTGTAACTTCATTCTGTGTATCTTTTCAGAATGAAGTTTTCATATTTGAAAAAATTGTAGGATCACTGATCCAAGAAGAATATAGGTTAAAAGAAAAATGAATTGAAGAACTAGATGAAACATTTACAGGAAGACATAGAGGGAGAGGTCGTGATAGAGGTTGTAGAGGAAGGTACAGTGACACCAAAATTGGAGGCAAAATTTCTGCACATTAGATGGGGACTTCTCAAATTTTCAGAGTCGAGCATAGCAGAGATTGTTTTAAAAGTAATCACAATGTAGAAGATTGCTATTAAGCAAAAACATGAGGCTGATTGGAATAGTGGTTGGGGACACAATAGAGGAAGAAGTAGGGAGGCATCAAAGTCAATTTGGAGAAAGTGGTACAGTTCAACTAATTGAACCTACCACTAATTATCTTTTTATGGCCTCATGCTAACATCTTTGCTTCTTAATGTGTTTGGTACATTGATTTAGGCACTACGAAACATGACTGGTATGTGAGAGGCTTTTTTTCGAACTTGTTCACTGTGATAAAGAGATCACTGTTTTGGATAGTTTTCATGAGGTACAATGAAGAGGTGAAGTACATATGAGGGTTTTTGGAAATAGTTTTAAAAGTCTACAGAATGTCCTTTATTCCTTTATTTTCTTGGTCAGAAGGCATACTTATTTTCTGTTAGTAAAATCACTAATGAGAATTTTACTGTTGTTTTTGATAAGAGACGATGCTTGATTAGAGATCATAACATCAACACCATTGCTAGAGGAGTGTGAAGTAATGATATGTACAGTTTTGATGATATTCCCTATCAATAACAAGCTTTTTCGATGTGTTCTAATTCAGAAAATCAACTTTGGCATGAGAGAGATGGTCATCTCAACTCTTTTATTTGAGGTTGCTTCACAGGCATAATTTAGTGAATTGAAGAAGCTAATGCTGTGTGAGGATGTTTGGTGGGGAAGCAACATCATCTCATATTTGATAACAAAACAAGAGCAACTTAGGTGTGTGGCTTAGTTCATAGTAATGTTTGTGTCCGTATGAGAACCCAATCCATAGGAGGAGTTAATTACTATGTAAGATTTATTAATGATTTTTTGAGAAAAATCTGGGTATAGTTTTGATGTCTTTGCAACTTTTATTAAATTTCGAGGCTATGGTTGAAAATGAAAGTGATTAGCGCATTAAAGTGTTCAAGAGTGATAAAGGAGGTAGTAAGATCCACATGCATTTCGTGATTTTGCCTATTATAATGGTATTCAAAGATAGACTTCTGTTGCAAAAACACCACAACGAAATGGTGTAACAGAATGGAAAAATTGGTCTATTGTCATGATGAAACGACATCATCTAAGCAATTAGTTTTGGGATGAGATAGTTTAAACAACAATATTTTTGAGGATTTGAAGTTCTAAGCAACTAGCTTTGGGATGAGATAGTTTAGACAACAATATTTTTGAGGATTTGAAGTTCTATGAAGGCAATTCGTGGTAAGACACCTTATGAAAGAAACCAAAGGTAATGAATTTAAGAATCTTTAGTTGTTTGGCATATGCATATGTTCTAGATACAAATAGACATAAATGATGAATTGGAAGCCAAAAGTAGGAAATGTAAATTTATTGGATATAGCATTGAATCAAATGCATACAAGTTATATGATTTAATAACTAGGAAGGTTGTTATGAGTAGAGATGTAAATTTTGGTGAGAAACCCCTACATGTGAAAACATTCGAATGGAACGGTGAACTATTGCAGATTGACAATGAAGAGCTTGAACTTAAAACTCCTATCAAATATCAAGAGAAGAAGAGAAGAGGACAAAGTAGAGGAGGATGGAAAAGTAGAGTTATAGTTAAAAGGACAAGACGAAAATCAAGCATGTAGTTATCAGAAAAGGCTAGAATGGTTCCATTAGATGCTTGAAGATGCAAAGCTTAATGGGATTCAATGAAGAAAAAGATCAAAGTCCTGTTATCAAGTAAATCTTGATTTAATAAGAGAAGAAGATGTGAATTCTTATGATTTGGTTTCTTTTAATGAAACAAAAAAACAATACAAGTGGAATATGACGCTTTAATGAAAAACGACACTTGGAAGTTAGTTGAATTGCCTCCAAATAAGAAATTAATAGGTTGTAAATGAGTATATCGAACTAAGTTCAAATTAGACGGTTTGATTGATAGATACAAGGCCAGGTTAGTTGCAAAAGGATATGCACAAAAATAAGTTATATACTACAAGGAAACATTTGCTCCCATGACAAAATTAATTACAATTAGAATGTTAGCTATTGCAAAATTGTTTGGATGCTAGATGGACATAAAAAGCGTAGTCCTCAATGGGAATTTGCCAAAAGAAGTGTATATGGAGCAATTTGTAGGATTTGTTGTAGGAGAAGAAAAATTGGTATGTGAGTTTGTGAAGGCCTTGTACAAAGTAAAACAATCCCCTCGAGAATGGTATGAAATATTGATAAGTATCTTACATCAAGAGGTTTCAAGAAAGTAATTTTGATCCTAACTTGTATATCAAAGCAAAAGTAGAAGAACTTAGCATTATGGTTGTATATGTTGATGACTTAAATCATTACATGGAATAGTGATGAATTTATTTGGGAAGAAAAATATATTCTTTGCGAATCATTTGATATGATTGACTTGGGATTATTACATTATTGTTTGGGCATTGATGTTCAGCAACGACCAAACAAGATTTTCATGTCACATGCAAAGCATGCATTAGATTTGTTAAACAAGTTCATAATGGAAGATTGTAATCCTCACAAAACACCAACGAAAGTAAATGTAACTCTTTTGAAAGATGATAAATCAGAATTGGTTAATAAATTGCTAGATTGTCAACTTGTAGGAGGATTGATATATCTTACAACTATATCGCACATCACTTTTGTAGTTGCTAGGTTATCAAGGTTTTTAAACTATCCCAAGGAGACACATTGGAATACGACAAATATAGTGCTTAGATATATCAAAGGTACCACATAGTTTGGGATTGTACTTGAGAAGAATGATAATTTCATTTTGAAAGGTTTTTCACATGAACCTTGGGTAGGTGATATAGATTAAACAAAATCTAGAAATGGTTATGCTTTTATTCTTGATAGCGAAGTGATTTCATGTGCTCGTAAAAATGACCTTAAGTAGCTCTTTGGACAATAGATGTAGAATACAAAGAATTAGTTGGACCAACATGTGAAGCAGTACAATGCTTTTCTCACACAACTACATTGTGGCATAGTTATTTTAGTTGTTGTGCATTCAATGTTTATAGATGAAATTGTGGTGACTTTGTTGGAGAGAATGTTCGAATAGATAACAAAGAATCCTTTGGTGTGGTTGGTTGCTTTGAATCTTTTGGAAGTGTAAATATTGGCACCCTGATCAATTTATTGGTAGGACAATAATGTGTAAAGGGTAGACGTTTCATATCCTCATGAAATAAATGAATGGGCCATTATCATGATCTAAAGGTGTTCAAATTTAATGGGGATTTACCAATGCCGTGTAACAACACAACTTGTTGATGAGTGTCATATAGTGTTGTTCTGGTGTATTTAATCGTGTATGTGGAGCTCGAGGGAGCTCTTCATAGGAGCATTTGATACTTTTGCTGCTTCACAAACTATTTGCCTACATGCATTCAATCATCATTGTTAGATAATTGCTTGCAGATTTTACATTTCTCTTAATTTAGTGGCAATGTTTGTTCATGGGTGGAGAAGTGGTAGGACTGGAACTATTTACCGTAAACTTTATAAGAGTTTATTTGTATTTTTTAAAAGGGGGCTATACTTATTTTAAAAAAAATGCCCGCTTTCAATTTGATACCTTAATGCAAGTGAAGGGACTATGTTAAGCGCTTAGGTCTTGGGCCATTACATTGTTATTGTTGTCATTATTGGTAGGTTCATTATTTGTAACGTACCCTTTGTCTCCCAAATATATATCAAGAGTTATTTGTAAACTTAATGTGCGAAGGAGGTTGCCCCTCCAATTTGGCCTTGTTATTGTTTCACTTTTTTCATTCTAAGGGAATGGCATTCGTTTTACTTTCTATTTTTAAGCTATTTGTGTTATGTGGACCATAACATTTGGTGTCAGAGCGGACAAGCTTTTATTTGGGCTCTTCCAAAGGAGACATTGTAGAATTTTCACACTAATTTGTTTTTGGAACATTAGACTGGCATGGGAGTTGGGGTTGGAAATAAGAAATAACATGTATGTTTAGTCAAAATTTCAGATTTTGGTTTCACCATAATTTCAGTTGTAAATGTTCTTGAAGTTAGGGTTTTCTTTTAGTGCCCAAGTCATGTTTAAAGTACATGTTCTACCAAAGAGCTCATATTTGGAGATTAAGTGGTCCAATGAAGTAAGATCAATGTCATTGGAAAGGGGATGAATTAGTGTATTACATAAAATTTCACACCTTGAAGTGCTACAAGTGCAGAGTGATAGCATGTAAAAGCTCACTCTCTTGAAATAGGGGAAAAATAGAGGGTATTGGTAATTCCAATGTTGCAAATATCGTGTCGAGGAATATATCACCTACGGTCTGGAAGGAAACTTATCAGAAATTTTTGGGAAGATATCGGGAATTATTGGAAACTATTGACAAAAATAAACTTAGACCTAAAGAATTATGAAAATATTGTACAACCCAGCAACACAAAAAAGTTGGGATAAATTAGATAAATTGGGAGAAATCAAAGATATTTGTAGCACCGTAATTCCACTATAACTTTCTCTTGGAAGGTACCAAGTACACATGATTAGTGGGAGCTCGGAGAGTACATATCAAAGTATGTTTTGTAAAAAATCATCAACAAGAGATTAGAGTTGGTTTAAGTTGTAATTGGTGCAAGGTAGGTTGGCAAAGCAAGCCCCAAATCAAGGCTTTATAATGTATGCCAACTTAAAATTATAATGGCTTTTGATTAGAAGCTTAGTTTTTGGTGATTCAAAAGGTGTTAGAGCAATTGGAGGACAATATATAGGTATTCAGTTTGTTACCATTTGAGGATAGAGTCTTGAAAAGGACAATCATGATTGGGAGAAACAAGGCTGTTTGTAGGAGCAACAAAAGTGGAAGAGACTGCCAAGTGAAGAACATCCAAATGCCATTATGGGATTCTTCATCAACTAGAAGAACTCATTGATAGAAATTCAACTTGGAAGGATGAGTTCATCATACATAAGCATTTGCATCTAATCAAGCATTGATGACAACACTTGTTTGAAGTGGCTGGGCATATTAGGCTCATAACTCTTAGGCCATGACATTGCTATTGTTTTATCGATGTTGTCATTATTAGTAGGCTCATTATTTGTAATTGCACCCTTTGTCTACTATTTTTTTATTTTGCAAGTTAGTAAACTATATTATAGTAACAGTAAAAGATTACATAGCAAAGTGTTCCTTCCAGAGCCACATCGTATCATATCCCATGCATTTATGCTCTGACCAAAATACAATCTAGTCACCATATCATCGCCCCTCCTTCATGGGAAAATAGGGCATACATATCATAAAGTCTGAAACTTCTTAAAACCACACATGATTGACCAGTTATCTATCTTGTCGAAAAACCACTATAAAGATCAACGAACTAACATCTATCTGAAAACCAAAATAGATACCATTGCAATTGACCCAATAACTTCTAGATCGCCTATCTATGACATAAACAAAACAAAAACATGAAGAGCTTTAAACCCTATCATGGAGCCTGGTTGCCCTTTGGTGCGTTTGCAGACTCTTGACGCCCATTCGTAGAACGTCGAACCTCTGTAGGATGTCTGGGAATGAAAGTGATCCCCATCTTGCTAGCAACTACATCAGTTTTCCGATGCATAAGACGAGCATCAACATTGTGTTCCCTCCAAAAACGGATCAACTCTTCCTCTCCGTGTTCCTTCTCTCCACGCTCAATTAAAATCTAGCCAACAAGCATTTGGCCACCCAGAAATTTGCTACAGATCGATCATAAGGCACTATACAAGCTCTATTCGTGCGCCGATCTTGAATCCACTCTGCCATGGCCAGGAAATCTGCTGGCGGTTGTGTAGGATCCAAATCCACCCACAACTCCCTTTACACCTCAATTCTCGCTTGCACCTCCTTTGGCACCAGAGCTCTGAAATTGTAAGCATCTTGGGACACGTTTTCCTGTTCACCTGTAGTTCTTGGTTGATTGACTTGCTACTTCCCCATCACCTCCTTTTTTTCCCTCCTTCCTCGAGTTTCCATGCCGCTCCTTCCTCAACACCAATTGCTTCCACTAGCAGTATCCTTCATTGCTTCCAAATTCTTACTAAACTCCCAACCACACTAGCAGACCGTCCTCCATACTATTCCAATGAAATATAACACAAATGGACCCAAAAACAACCATGAATGCAAGGGACAAATCCCTTGTGTTGACAATTGGCCCTTCACTCATCATCGTTCCTTTGCCAAGCTTTGTATTCATTCTCTATCCATCAAACCAACCTTTCCTTTCGTATAGAGGTAGTCCTATCTTTCCACTCAAATTTCTCCTACCTCAACTCCACTGTTGATTAATTAATGTTCCTTGCATCCTGTCTTCAATCATGAAAACGCTTGCCACACAACCCGTCTCCCTCACAATAACACCCCCATTCGGGAACTCTTTGTGTACTATTATTAGTAGGTTCATCAAGAGTTATTTGTAAAGATAAGGTGTAAAGCAGGTTAACCCCTTCACTTGATTTAGGCTTGGCATTACTGAATTGAGTATTTTTATGCTGATTGGGCTATTTGCTCATAAACTTGCAAACATTGTATTTATATTTTCTTGCATATGAGAGAGCAAATGACCATTCAAAAGACAATTTTTATGCTATATGTGAGGCTGTTTAGGAGTGAATGTTGTAGGCACTGAGATATGTGTTGTCTTGATAGGTGTATATTGGGTGTGATGTAGGATTTTGGGATCTTGTGTCCGTTTTTAAGTGGAATTTAGATAGGTGTGTATTGGCCTTTGTTTGAAATGATGGAATCAACACAATGGAGTGTTTACTTTGTGTAAGTTAAATGGGAAAAACTATAATATTTGGCAACACAAAATTATCATTATTGTAGAGTACAGTATAGCAAGGCCTTGGTAAATGGTGACGAATCTAGGCGTGCTCAAAGTGATGAGACAACACCTATAAAGCACCGAAATAGTTTAATTCCGAGAATAAGTAAGCACTCATAATATTAACATTTGTTGTAACTTATCCCATTACCTCACATCAAAGGCAAAAAAGATGGCCATATTGCTTGGGGGAAGTATAAACACCTCTATGAAGCCTCTAACTTGATTAGGATTTTGATTCTTAGAAATTAGAAATGAGTTTAGTGGGTTGAAGTTGATGGAGGGAGATAGGATGACAAGTCATTAAATTAAAGTAGAAGGCTTGGTAGATAAATGAAATACTGTTGGTGTGAATGATGGCAACTTGCCAAAATCTTTTATTCAGATTTCCAGTGTTCACAAAAAAGAGATGTTTCTGCAAATTTATATGGAACATGTGTGAGATTTTTGTACTCAACATATGCGTTAGACTATAGAGCCGAGTCAATCATAAGGAGTTTTAACTTACCAAGTGTTCATCTCAGCTGTTGCATAACAATGAAATCAAGCAGTATAGGATATGATTGCATGATTAACTATTGTTGCACTAGGAATAAGTTCAATTGAAGTTTGGAAAGAGAGAAATTTTTGCAAGAAACGCCTAGTGTTAAGAGTAAGGGGCAATAAGTTGAAAATATGAAGTTCACTTCGGTAGCAAGAAATCATAGAAAAGTTGCTACTGTTGTGAGGAAGGAAAGTATTATAAGAGGGGGATGCAAGAAGCTATAGAGGGATTTAAATCAGTGGATTCAACCCAATTTTATAGAATACAATGATTGACATTTGTGTCTATCGTCTCTCATGATGACATTACAACCTAAGGAGGCATACACCCTGAGGAACATTGAAAATTAACTATAGTCGACAAGAGTTTTTCTAGATCAATATCAACTAGCACTAGATAGGTGAAGGATATTGTTGCTGATATAGGATAAGCGACCAGGACATGGATCTGGAGCCGCCAGATTTTTGAAACCAAGATTGAATATGATGGTGAAACTACAGGTACAAAAAATATACAAATGTTTTCATAATTTAAAAATTAGAGTTAAGAATCCAAATCATTTAGGAATCGTCACTATCCACCAAGGTTCAACAAGTTAAGAGAGTTCTCATGCATATTACTGTTAGCCATTCTTGTGCCATAACTAGTAACCGTCCTTAGTAATTGATAAATTTGAAAACCATAACAACAACCCTTTAGTGAGCCATGTCTGTAAGAGAGTGCACCAATATCAAGAGGTTCATATTAAAAATCGTATCTTTTATGCCAATAACAGTGGCTTGGCTTTCTTGGTCTCTAAATGGATTTATTGTTTGTATGGTGGTCAAAGTGATCACTATGGGGTGCTGGGGTTGCGGGGGGTGGTGGATGTAATGTATGATGTATTATAAATGTCTTACTTTAGGAAAGTAAAATCTTGACTTGTAGAGATGAGGTGTCATGCTAGAAATGGAAAGAAACAAACATTTTTTTTATATCTGCTGCTATGAAGAGAATCTTGAAGTATATAAAAGGAACACTACACTGGGCTTGAACATGTGTAGGATGATGATTGGATACACAAATTTGTATTACATATGTTGGATAGATAAAAGACAGAAAACCAAGCACAAATTACTCATTCAACATGGGATTAGGAGTAATGTTGTGGATTGGTAAGAAGCAACTGATGGTATCATTGTACTCCAGAGGAAGAACATAGGGCAACAATCAGTGAAATGTGTGAAATGATATGGCTATGGATGATTCGAGCTGAAATGAATTCGACAGACTTAGGTCATACCTCTTTTTTGCGGCAACCATAGTGTCATTTAGCTCACAAAGAGTCTTGTTTTTCATGCAACTACCAACCACATTGAAATACACCATCACCTCATTAGAGAGGAGGATGCAAAGGAAAGAGATTGATGTTGTGTATTCTAGATTTGAAGATGACTTGTTTACCACTTCACAAAATTGTTGAGCAAGGAGAACTCTCAAACATTGGAAGAAATACGTGGTGTATAACAAAATAAAACAATTATTAAGGGAGATTTGTTAAATATGTAATGCCCATATTAGTTGGGCACCATATTTTTCTATATTTAGCAATATGGTTATTTTTTGGATTGTATTTGGAGGATAAAATTCACATCCCGAGAGTTCCATTAGGTTTTAGTTTATAAATATGTGGTTGCAATTAAATTGTACAACTTTTTGAAAAAAACTGTGAATCTATAGTTTTGTAGATCCCATGATTAGCTACAAGTTTATAATTCCCTCATCCACAATCACAAATTCAAGTACTCAATTGAGCATATGATCCATTGTTTAATCCACAATTTACATGGGTAATCCCCTTGTTTTATTTGCCTCGACAAGTTGTTAATGTTCAGAAGCCAGTCAATGATATAATCATGGCATCCTTTTGTGGCCATTTAACAAACGGAATATTTCAGGGTTAATAAAGACATTTTCTAGAATTTGTCATCTAAATTAATGTCAATTACACAATCTCCTATTAATTGCAAGGGAATTTACTTGTTTAAGTCATTGAAGTTGGAATTAATAAAGGCATGCAATCCTGCATGTAGAAAATGGCATTCCACTATCAGGAGCAAAGTTCAACAAGTTATGATCTAAAGTTGAAGTTGTTCAACAGGGGAAGACATTTGACACAATAATGCAATGTCATGTACTTGTAATAAATAAATAATAATAATTGTGTCTAAAGGGGTATGGATAGTCATATATGTTAAAAGACTAAAGTTAGTGCAGTTGCGAGATCCATTCTCAAGGAGGATGGTCCCCTAGTCAGTTAACTAGGGTTCCCTTAGTGAACCAGGCATAGTAAGTCCCCAGAAGGTACCCTAGGGCTCCCAACAATCTCCTGGGGTTCTTGGTTAGGGACCAAGCAGTTGATGCCATGGCAAAGTCCCTATCATGTGGTTAGGGCCCCTGTATGCCTCTAGGGTATCTCGGTCTGGGACCAAGCAAATCTTGCAGGTTGAGACAAAGATTTCTTGGTCTGGGACTAGGAAGATTCTTGGTTTGGGACCAAGCTGTTCTTGTAGGTACATACATTGTTAGTTAACCAGGTGGATCTTGGTCAGTTGACCAAGATGATGATGCATGATGTCCTCTTCTCCTAAACGGTTATTGCTAGGTTGTTTCTCAAGGGAGTGGCCACCCCTTGATGATGTCACTAGCACTTAACCGTTAAGTAGTATGGAGGACCAAAGGATCACATCATCAAGTTTGGATCTTCCTTATACATCGATGATAAAAATGTATGAAACACACGTCGACAATATAAGATTAAAGTCCACGATCTTGTTGGTCCTGGGTAAAATGGGTTGTTTCCCTACCTTGATGGTACACCTTGGTCTTGTGGGTAAGGGAGGTTGTCTTTCCACCTTGTTGTGACCTCTCTAGTTGACTTATAGTCTTATGCCTTCCTATTGGTCCTAGCCCCCTTATTTTTTGTGGTACCATGACCCTTTGCTATGATGACTTAACCTTATTGTTTTTATTGTTTTTTGTTTTGTATGACCATTTGACCTTTGGTAACCTATCCTAACTTCTAAGTCAACCTAACTCTATTTTATATTTTGATTTGGTATTTCTCCTAAAACCAAGGAGTGTTTAAGTGAACCTTTTAGAAGGCTTGTCAAGATTATAAATTAAGTTCAAACTTCATTCTTTGTGTGTATCTTGACATGAGAGAAGTTCAGATATGATTATTTCTCTGCGTAGTTTTTGTTACTGCTGGGTTATTGCTGCCTTGTCTTGACGTCTTGGGTTCTTGCTGCTCCTTGAATAGGCCGTGACTCTCCTGCTGCTGGTTCTAGCAGGATGTGACCTCTCTATGCTTGACTGGTCTTGTCTGTAGCTATTTTGCTGTGGTTGTGTTGGCCGTGACCATCCTTGTGGGCTGCTCTTGGACTGTTAACTTCGGCGTCATTCTTCTGGGGCTGCTAAACCTGTTTTGTGACTTTTTTGACTGGGCCATGTCTGTTGACAGCCTTCCCAGCCTGGGTCATGACTGGGGGTTAACCTTCTTGCTGGGCCGTGGACTTGTAACAGCCTCTAAGGCTGGGCCCTGACTGTGAAACCCACTCCCATGATGGGCCATGGCTGCTGTTGACCTTTCCAAGTTGGGCCGTGGTCTTTCCTTGCTGAACCGTGACTGGTGGGTAGTCTTCAAGGCTGGGCAGTGACACTCTTGCTGAGCTGTGACATGTTGGAAACCCCTAGGCGTAAACCGTGACTTGTTAAACCCTCCTGTGCTAAGCCTTGACATGTTTTGCAGACTTAAAGCTAGGACGTGACTGTTTGGCATCCTGTTAAGCTGGACCGTGATTGTGTAAGCCATCTAGGTCTGGGTTGTGGACTGTGTTAATCTTCCTTGGCTGGACTGTAAACTGTGCAAGTTGAGTTGTGATCCTAGTGGATTGCCTGTGATTGATTTGTGACTTTGTCAAGTTTGAGCTATGAGTTTTTTGGACCTAATTAGTAGTTGTCATTACCTTCATGAGAGTGCTTCTGTAGTTTGGGCAAAGGGTTGAAGTTTCCCTTCCTTTTGCTTAACATTCTGAGATCTGTACCCTACACTACTGTAACCCTTTCATCTTTGTCTCTCTGGTAAGTCCACTGTTCATTTAATGACTTGTCCTTACGGTGACAAGATCTTGTCCTAAAGGTATCTGAGTATAAGTGAGATCTAAACGAGCATTAGTCTCTTTAATGATTGTTTGCTAGTTCTGCTTTTAGTTTGTCTTGTATAGTACTACTGCTTTTGTTTATTTTTCCTGTACCTTACAATTGATAAATTGTATCTCAAGGACCAACTTTAACACAGTGACCATTGGAGTGTTAAAGTTGAAAGAGCTGAAAATTATGTTTTAAATTATTACAGCATTACTGTTCTGGATCTAGCATTGATTTTAGATTTTGTTTTATGCATTAAAGTACAATTTTTGAATTGTTTTGCTCTAACCCTAACCTAACCCAATTTTCAACAATATATAATAAACTGTACTTAATTTGATACCATTTCCTTATTTCAGTTCATCTTATTGTTACAATTTTTTTTATCATACACATAATGATTTCCGTCAATGCACTATGGCGACTACGATGTCTACTACTTAAGGTTTGTGTCACTGACATGTTGCTACATTTTCTAGTATTCATCAAGCAAATTCTTCTCATTTTGAAATGAATTAATGCTTTGTGCTTTTTGAATTGAGATGTACTACCAACTCAAGTTTTGTAAAATCATCATTTTTTTATTGGTAAAGCATCATTGGAATGCTGAGTGGAGCTTCAAGAAAAACACACCTCAAGTTTCATATTCTTACTCAGGCTTCCATAACTTTTGTGTGGCCCAAGTTTGACTAGTCCTTACTTCTATTGATGTATTTGAACGAGAGTTATTGTATACTCAAGTATATAGTCTCAAATTGCTTTTTACAGTAAGTAGATTTTTGTCGTATTTTATATCTTTGAAAATATTCTAAGATAGGGAATACGAAAGAATTTGTAGTAAGGAATAGTTATATGCCATGCACATGCTACATTCTTCTAGCCCAATCACTATGGTTTATCCTCGACAAAAGGAAAGAAAAAATAAAGAAAAGTTAGGGTAGGAAGAAACCTAGGGATTGAAAAAATAACTAAACATTAAACCACCAAAACACTCTGTAGAAAGTGAACATTGTAAACATTGCGAGATGGAGGCAAACGAAGGACAGATAAACGGAAACCTACATTATAAGAGCCAAAGTACTGATACAAATTGCTTACAAAGGAAGGATGAAGACCAAAATTGGAAACCAAGATAAGAAATCATCACTGTTACATGTGATATTACTCAAAGCAAGAGCAGAGGGATCAAATATGTCGTTGTCCATCGTTCTAAAAGGACCAATACAAGATCTAATAATAGCCATGGGAGAATGCCAGGCTAAGAAGTGCTTTTGGGAGGTAGGGTACCTCCTGTAGAAAGGAAGTTGGTAATGTGCCTGTCTCCTTTTTCTGAGATGTGGGGAAAGGGGCGTAGAGGGTCCTCAATGTTGGATAGAATGGATTTATGACACCAAAAAGTATTTGGGGTACTTTAGTTGTAGTATGTTCTGAAGCACGCTGTCTAATTGACTTTGTCTATTTGTGGAATGACTTATCTAAAGGATTCTTGGTGCCTCCAAAATTTTGGATACAATGAAAGGAATTGATCAACTTTGCTAGTCACTAGGGTTGGCCCCAAGGGTTTCTTGCAAAGCTCTATGTCTGAATATGATATTTTTTGGAGGAAGAGTGCTAAACATCTCAGATTGCAATAGTGGAAGAATTCAGATAGTGAGCCTCGAAATGTTTATACAAACAGTGGTATCTTCCCTGGATCTTATAGTAGACAAGAGAATGGAAAATGAAGTGCTCCTTATTTTCCATCTCCTATGGAAAATGAAGTGCTCTTTATTTTCCATCTCCTAGAGAGAGCAAAGTCAAAACCCCTCTTGCCATAAGAAACCACAACTGGTGGGAGCAAACCCTCACTAGCCATGGGAGATCCTCAAGCTGTCTAAGTAGTGATGCTGGAGATAGTCAAGGCAAAAGATGGAGCCGTTGACAATCCGTTAGAAATGATTGGCAAAAAAAAACATTTTTGGGGCCAAGAGGTTTTTGCAGGGAGGTCCATGTAACATGGTTATATTGCTGGTAAATATCATCTCTAACTGTTCCATTATTGCAACCTTTGAGGGGTATTTCAATGTGCTTAGAAACCTGAAATAGCGTATGACTAATTTGGCTTGATGGTGGCCAACAAGCTGGCCTACATTTGTCCAAAGCAACATGCTGAGAGGGTCTTGATTCTTTTGTGGTCAGCTGGTGCAATGCTGCCAGAGTGATTAACAGTCCTCCTGTCCATGCACCATAGGTGGTTAGCTGGCAACAACATGATTCATACATTATTGGGAGAATGAGATCCCATGATATTTGACATCAAGCCCAGGTTTGGCTGGCTATGGGATTAGTTTCTTATTGATAAGACTCTAGTTCGTAGCAGGTGTTGTGATGCCATGATGGGGGTGATTTTGCTTGCAACCTCTACAGTCAGGAGTGGTTTCTGTTAAGATTCATCAAGATCTGCTCTCAAACTGATCTATCAAGGTCTACTCTCAAGGTTTCTGTTTGATCTATCATTGTGGTCAAGGTCTGATCTATCCTTATGTGCCACGTTGTTGCTCACTTTACCCACACTGTTAGTTAGTCTTGCCATAGCCTTCAAGAAAATCACTTTATTCATTGATGATATGGACATGTGGATGTGGCTCACAAAAGTGCTGTTATGACGTGCTTCATGTTCATGCTGAAACGATCTTAATATTATCAATTATCAATCATAGTTATAACTAATCACATTATCAGCTATGGTACATCAATGACTAATAGTAATATGCACGAGAACTCTATTTTTTGGCTATGACTTATACTTCTACTGTTGTTTCCTGAATAGTTTTGATTCTTCACTTTATTTTTTTATTCTCGACTTTTTATCACTGTATCCAGATCCTAGCTTTTAAAAAATCTGGGGGAATCTGTATCCCGATCTGTATCCGTATCCTGGTAATGTAGGAAATGCAAGTTTGAAACCGGTGGGAATGAAGGTGGCACAGAGAAGGAAAACATCCCATAAAATTGAATGAGCAGTGCGAGCAAGATTGGGAGGGGGTAGTAAGTAGGTGCCTTCTGGATCTGCCTCCATGCCTGATAAATTACAGATGGTGGGATGGGAATCTGAATACCCATGTATATGCCAACACTCACAACCATGTGAGCATTAGCGCTGATTAGACAAGGGCGATGTTCTATACAATACCAACAAGAGCCCATGAATACAAATTTATAAGCCGATGGGGACTTAATTAGGGGGTGCCACCCATTAATGGATGTGATGATTAGCCTTGGAGTCCATTCTAATTAATGTGCTTAACCTTTCCCAGTTTGATGATTAGCCTTGGAATCAATGCTAATTGACACTGTTAACCTTTCCCAGTGGTCCACTTAATCTCCCACGGGATGATTAAGAGGGAATGTGGAGCCTCCATGGCCTTTCCACTTCCTTCTTCACATTTATGTCTGGCTGTCTAGTGTTGGAATGAAAGACTATTATTAGAAGTGCCGTGAGAGGGCCTTGGTGTGGAAACCATATCCTGGATCTCCCACTGTAAACTGGTTTTTTTCTGCCTTGCTGTTGAGGAGCTTGATACTACCTGTGAAGTCCCCTTTCACCTGTAGCTGCTGGATGTCCAGATCTTTGGCGAGGGGGACACCTTGCACAAGTGTTTTGCTATTGGACTTGCTTTATTATTCCATAAAATTCAGGAAATTTAACCACCACCGCTTTGGTACTCTCCCTATGTATATGTTGTTTCTTTGGACGTACTGTATTTTATCAACACATCTTAACCGAGTGAAATTGGCTTATAGAATGATCTTACAAACTACTTTTGAAATTTGGCTTAGATTCTGTTTACTATGAAAATTACTTGATTTTCAGTGGCAATGCATTTTTGTAGGTGCCAGCAGATCTTTTAGAAGAAGCCAAGGAAGCAGCTAAGGCAGCACAAGAAGACATGGATGCAGACTAAACCAGAAAAGCTTTTTCTCATTTTTTTCATTGAGTAAAGTGCCATGTAGTCCAAAGCATTAACACATGGGATGAAAGCATCTCAAAATGATAATCTTTTCCAGAAGTTTCATTGTACTCCAAATGCATGGCGGCATTTTCTTGCGGGACAAAAATGATTTATTTTCCTTAGAATTATTCCCAACGTGAGGAAACGAATTTTTATTTGGTTTTGCATTTTATATTTTGTTGAAACATCACATTATGCATGCTCTTTTTTTCCAAGATATTAAACAAAGGACAAGTGAAAATAGGTGCACACCCGAGGATTTGGCTATTTAGATAAAAAACTATTTGCGTGCTAGACTAGAAGCAAAGGTTTACTTTTTCGAAAGACGAATTATTATCCAAATATGGTGTGTTATGACAGTATATTTGTTTTTAACGTAGGCAAGTGATATTTAAGCTTATTTATTTTCTAGATATTTCTAATGCTTGGCACTCCTTCAAAAACGTATGTTGTAAACATTTCTTAGTTGCATTGCTTTGCGTTGTGATTTTATTACTTTTATAACTAGGGAGTCTACTGCACAGTGTAAGGACTGAGTTGCCTCATTTGGCATGTTCTCTTGATCAAACTCAACTTGCTTTTGCTGAAGAAATACATGTTTTTTCTATGCTTTCTGTTCCAGGAAAATCAAACTAGAATGTAGTTTCTGGTCTCTCTAGATGTCTTGTAATTCCATTACAGCAGGAAATTTCTGGCCATCTGCTGTAATGGAAACTTGTAATTTGTAGTTGCGCTGTATTCAATCCAATTGAAAACTATATTGCATTATTTAGGAGATAAGGATATTTTATTTGGGATTGTTGGGTTGGCTTGAGGCTTATGTTTATATCTTGCATTTATTGCAGTTCTCGTGAAATGCCACCATTTGGGAGTTTTCAGCATCGGCTATAAAATAAATCAGGGCGAAATGCTTAGTGTCTTTCCTGAATATACTGCACTGTAGAACTTAATAAAATGCACTCTCTGAAGCATGACCCCATTGATTACCAGTTTCATTCGCTTGGGATTATCACAGCGCAAATGACTTGTAAGAGAAATGGACAACTTTATAAGAGTTATGAAGTTTTGGGTCAATCAAAGAAAATTAGTTTTAGGTGCGTCAACGTTTTCCTTCATCTTTTGTTGTATAGGGAGCACAGTACAATTCCTTAAAAAAAGGGGGACCATGTTACGAAATGTAGCACTTAAGTGCACTTGCATATCAGCCACAGGTATTCTGTGATTGTGAGATAGCAAGATAAAATCAAATGTAAATCAAACAATGCAATCAATCAAACATCCATGTTTTCTTCAGACTTGAAAAATCTATCAAAATCACAAAAGATAAAAATAGCAAAGATAATCGTCTCTGCATATAAGATAAATAAAAGTGGATGATGTCTATCAATTTCACAGAGATAAAAATTTCTACAAATACCATCCATTATGAAATACCAAACTTGTAGTGCCAACTACAATCCACACAAAGGCTCCAACAAATTGTAAACATGAGTATCTCACACATGCATCTCAAAACCACTATGCAACAATAACCTCAGCATGGTCAAGACACTTTAAAATACAATCCACACAAAGGATCCAGCAAATTGTAGACATGGGTATCTCACACATGCATCTCAAAACCACTATGCAACAATAACCTCAACACAACACTGTGAAGATACTTTTCAAAACAATTCTCTGGTAATTGATGCAAGAATCTTGTAATGGTTAATTCCCAGTCTGAGAGAGGCTAACGACCCTCTCTTGTAAGTCCTCAATACTGCCAATTAGTTGGAAGATTTGAAGCAGTCCTTGATCGTATCTCCTTGGCATACTGCTATACCTTCTTTGCGTATGTCTCCTCAAAGCTAGAAGGCTCACCCAACATCTAATAATTGGTACGGACAAGCACTGCATAATCAATGAGTAACCTGCTAAGGCCACCCTCTTGCACACCTCTAGCCAAAATCATTGGACTTGCTAGACTATAAACATTGATAATGCATCAATATCCTTCAACACAACTATACTTCGAAGATTTGTGATACGAGAAACTAAAATATTTTTTTTATTCAAACCAAGAACAAAATAAAAAATTCCATCTTAATGATGGCTAAAACATTTAAAATCTTACTCAATTCCTTCTTACAACGATTGGATCTTCCTTCTTAACCATGTGTTTTCCTTGTTTCCCTTCCTCAACCTCTCAACAAAGGGCAAATCTTCTACTTTATACTTCGATGACTAGGTTTCCAATCTTATCTCTCATTGCTCAAAGTCGTGCCACAGCTTATCATAAGTAAATGTTCACAAGCACAAATACTTTGGACAAAAGGTTTCAAAGATGGAGCAAATCCATTCGAAAGGCGATGAACACTTTACTCTTTCTCCCCCATTTTACCCCCTATGGCAGCCCATTGATCTCTCAACTTTGTGACCTTTACTAGGTAGATCACCACTGTAATATATGTTACTAATGTGAATGACTAAAATCATGTTTTTCAAGAGCATCTCTCTAGAGACACCAGAACTCTAATATAACCTAACCAAAGCATTATACATATTATTGGTTGCCTTTGCAATGTGAGTGATCAAATGGTTCTTTATCAAATCAAAATTATTTATACTTGCCTTGGCATCCTTGTCAACATGTAGGGCTAACAATGGTGATTAGTAGATGCAATTATCTTTTTCTCACTATGATTTGAAGGCTACACATCCCCTAATACCATATGCATCATGCATGTCCAAAGTGTAAAATTGGAAGCACCATCCAACCTATTAGACTCTCTAAGATTGAGATTTGTCATCCTTGCAAATTTGAAGTACACCTTAATGAAATATCAACAATAAACAAAATAGAGCAACCCTTTTAGGATTCAAGTACTTCTTCAAGAGTGATTGGGTTTTGCACCCAACAACCTGTAAATGGTTAAACAACTCTCCCAGGTATGGAAAAAGTGAAATGCCCAATTCTCTCTTCACCAACCTTCATCAAGCGCTTCAGACTGATTTCCTTATGCAATTCGTCTTACAAGATCCTCACGAAAATGATTTCCAATAGGCTAAAAAAGTTCATCTCAAGCTCATCTTAGAAAATCAAGGTGGCTTCATTGTTGAGAGAATTTTTTTTGGTAATATTCTCATGGTACAGGAAGCAATCCACTCTAGTTAAAAGAGAATGAAGCAAGGCAAAATTTAATAAGTTTATTTGACATCTCAGACTGGGTTGATTCTGGAGAATGGAAAAGTTGGAAAGAACTTAATCCCCTAGCCTAGTTATATCATGAATATTTGTCCTTCTGTTCAAAACTTCACGGGAAAGCTCCAATCCACTGTAACGAAAAGGACCGAAGAGGATGGGGACGATTGGGAGCTTACATAGTTAAGGAAGGGTATAAAGTCTTGGATGGGAGCGTTCAGTCTTCATCCTCCAAAGTGTGGAAGAATTTTTGGAACCCCAATTGTATCCCTAAAATTAATCACTTTTTTTGGTTGCTTGTTCATAACAAACTTCTAATTGTAGACAATCTTGTCAAAAGGGGGCTTGAAGGCCCATCCTGGTGCTTTCTCTACAAAAATTCATTTGAGGAGGTCTCCCATCTTTTTCTGGACTGTGACATTGCTAGGGAGGCAAGGGATAAAGTCATGGAAAAACTTGTAAAAAATATTAGTATGCCAAGACGAATTCCATATATGATAGTAAATTGGAAAAAGTTCTTCCTAGGAAATCTGAAAAGAAAACCCACCCTACATAAAGTCTGGGAAGTCTTTCCCAGGAATATCTGTTGCCAAATCCAGCTTGCAAGAAATCATCTCATTTTCGAAGGAAAAAAGGAAAATCGCACCAGAGCTGCATTTAAAGAAATGAATATGAATGCAGAGAGTCTGAGAAACAAGGGAATCTCTTACTCAGAATTAGAACCTTTATCCTATCATGGGGCATGATGGTGTAAAGAGTTTTTGAAAAATAGCTCACTTTAGCCCAAAAATTTAAAAAAAGGAAGAGGAATGGGAATAAGATATAGAAAAAGTGAATTTGGGAAATGGTGGGAGATCTTAATTCCCATACTTTAATGTTTGGTGGAGCTTCCAAGGGGAACTGAGGGGAGGCAGTTGCGAAAGGGATAATCTTTGATCCCAGAGGAAACATAGTCAACTCTTTCTCTTGGGTATTGGGGAAAAAATCCAACAACAAAGCAGAATGGCTAGTGCTTATACATGGGGTTGAAATCGTAGCCAAGATATGCACAAGAAGAATAGTTATAATGGGTGACTCAAGGCAGGTCATCCAAAAGATGCGAACCAAATATGAAAAGGGAAACACCATATGTAAAATAATTCACTGAAGGATCTCTCAAATCTCTTCCCTCCAAAAAATAGTTTCTATCGTATCCTTTGGGAAAACAATGTGTAAGCTTGTTTCCAAAAGGGAGGTTAAGGCCTTGGTCTATTACGAGGGACCTTGGCTCCCCCCCCCATAACCAAAGTCTTTATTTCCGCAGAGGTAGAAATACACATGGTTGGACGCATGAACATGGCCATGTGATCGGTGGTCAGATCATTTCTGTTAGTGGGATTCAACCTCTACTCTCGTCCTTCGTTCCCATCGCTCCCGCATGTGAAATGGACGCGAAGATGGATATCTTCCCAAGCGGCGGACAATGTCTCTCTCATCAAGCTGAAAGCAGAAGTAGGAACTTTGAAGAGTGTTTTGCTTCGACCTTCTTCGCGCTGTCTAACTCCTTATTTTTGTGGTCGACAGGGGATTTATCTGAGAGATGGAGACAAAGAAGAATCCAAAGAGAGGATGGATATTAGGAATTTCCAGCCTCAAGGCCAGGTTTGAGGATTTCAAAATCCATTTGCGAAGGGTTTACGAGGCAGTCTGCGACGGACTCAAGATAAACAAGGAAATTTCCATAGATATTGGATATGTTATACACCAACTCTCACGCCAGGATTCACTAATTGATGATTTGGAGTGGGACAATCAAGAGCTTATGGGAAAAGTGAACATGATTGCAGAAGATGTTTTGAAGATGATCAACTTGAACCAAAGCACCAATTGTCATGAAACTATTGCCTTTGAAGCGCAACCAATGGAAGAGGTATCGGTTTCAAATCGAATTCCTGGCATGGAAGGCAAGAAAAATAAGTAGATTTGGCCCTCCGTTTATTGTAGATGTTTTTTTGTATAGTGTTAGATTTATAGTTTATCCAAGTCTATGCATCCTCTAGTATGGTGAATTATAGAAAGAAATACAACTTTTTTTGTAAATCTCTAATAATTTTAACTAGTCTTCTCAAACATGGTGAATGCAGAATACAAATAAATCCTTTATTTTTTGTAATGAATGGTTGTGTATAGCTTTTTTCTATAATGAAAATGTTTCGAGTTTCTGTTAAAAAAAAAAACATTACACAACGTTACGCGGTCGAATTAAACAATATATTTTAAACAACGTTATGTGGTTTATTAAACAATATATTTTAAGGTATCAATGGCTATTGGTTGAACTATCGTTAAATTATTTTCATAAATATATTTTAAGTTATTAATGGTTATTGGTCGAATTATCGTTAGATTTTTGTTTTCATAAATTAGGGCACCTTTATGTGACTACAATATATGCATTTTTATTAGTCCAAATTTTTCTCTCTTCGATGTGATGTGTGGTGAAGAGCTCAAGAATGGGCATTTCAAAAAGTTAAGAATTTAGAGGGTTCAAATCCTTTGTCAATCAAATTGCTTACTAGTTCAAATTGGTGGAAGGTTACAAGCACATAGCATTTATATTTTGGTATTTGTTTGTCTTTGTGCTCACATTAAGTTGTCTTTCAATTGCTAAGGTTCACAATTCATGCTTGCAATTGTCAATTCAATTTTCAAGGTTCACCCATCCATAGATACCATGCGATCGTTTGCTTTAAGTCTAATACATTGTCATTTTTCCATTGCTTTCTTAATTTTATTTTCATAGCTATCAGTGATACCAATATAAGGTCTAAGCATTTTTTGTTAAGCCTTTTTACTAAAATACCCGCTAGGATGCTGTTAGGCTATCATAAAAACTTGAGCAAGGTAAAAAGAAAAATATGCACACCCTTTACATTTTGCTCATTTCTATGTTTAGTACGTTATATATATCACCACTCACCTAAAAATATTAGGGTTTGAAGTTTGGGAGGTTTGATCTTGTTGATAGATCCTTTAGCTAGATATTTTAAAGCTTGATACATATCCATATGGTCATCAAGTCACATCGTCTTTCTATTTCTTCATCTGTAGTTGGTGTTATAGAGGGTTGATTTAAGATGTACACCCACACAACACACACTAGGATTTGGATTATTAAAGTGCTAGGGCTCTCACATTCTCCTCTTTTGATATTATACCATCCATGCCTTTATTTTTCCTTAGTGTTTTTCACACATTAAAAGAGTATTTTCATATTTACTTTGTGAACTATGTTGCTAATTGCATTCCATTCGAGTTGAAAAATTTTGGTCGTGTATTTTTAATCAGTGGAAGCTAGAAGTATTTTTAAGGGCCATAGTTTCAAAATGCAATAAGTAATTATAGGGACATACTCTAAACAATAATAGATGGTTGGATGAGGTTGAAAACTTCTATAGTTTTTGTTATCATCATAATTACCATTGTCATTACATCATATCTACATTATTTAGACATTTGTTGTATATGGCATCGAGTGTGGTAATAGTGCTTTTATAGACACTACAAGCATAGTTTCATAAGGGAAAGCGACATGTAGATGTCTTGTAGTGGCCTGCAAGTTGTAGTCACTTATCAATTAACAAAGTAACTTTCATATCAAAATTAGATTTGAACATGCTTCTTGACTATTCATTACTATTTTGAGGATGTTTTCAAATTGGTGACCTAAGCTCATGAAAAAGTTGAGAAATACAAAAATGTTTAAAATAGAAATTTATATCCTTAAATATTCGAAAGTTCTTAAACAAAAATCTAACTTTAATTAAGAAAAGTCTATGTTTTATTATATTCCTTATAATGATTTTACATAATTGATTTATGAGATTTCGAAATCAATGTTGCATTCGCATTATTAAAAACATTATCTAAATCTTTAGAGGTAATGTTTTATCATTATTCTTTATAATGAATTCAGGAACATTATTCTTTATAATGAATTTAGGTAATTAAAGGTAATTAAATTATTAGATTTTGAAATCAATGTTGCATTCACATTATTAAAAACATTATTTATTATATTATTGGAATTGGTTCCCATGTAAACATGATTAAAGAAGCCAAATTGCTAGATCGTGAGACAAACTCATTATAGATCCCTCAATAAGAATGGTGAACACCATAGGTGTGACTTTCTTGAGGGGTGACGAAAGTCACCCCTAAACACTAATGAACTCTAGCATTATATATATAAACTTGGTAAAACAATTCCTCCTCAACTTTAATGTCGTTTTAATAATCAATGCATGTACCATTTGATAAAGTAAAGTTTTAGTTATTCGGACATATAGATTTGTAGGAACATTTTTTCCTACCTTACAAAAGCAGAAAGTAAAGTCAAAGTTGTAAGACATATAGATTTGTAAGCACATACAAATTAAGATAGCATGACTGATAGGTATAAAAATGTAACTCATTTTATTAGTTTAAGGGAGTATGCTTGAGAATGACTTATAAGTATAAAAATGTTATAACTTATTTTATTAATATTGGTTTTATATAGCGTTTTTATACAATGATTTATTTTATTAATTTAGTTTTTTTCAAAGAAAATTTTTAACAAATTTTATGATTCATTTCATTGATTTAGTTTTTGTAAAACATCCATTTACACAATTTGGTAGTAATGTAGGTTTGGTCCTTTGAAAGATGCGTTGTTGGTAGAAATCACCAACAATTCATAACTAACACATTCCAATGCTTTGGAACATGTGATATTTTCCTTTTTCTCAGAAGTTTGATCCACTTGATTTCTTCAGTGATTTTTCTACTTTTATGAATAGGTGTCAATCACGCCTTTTATAGGAATTTGGATCCATTTGACATTTTTAGTGTTCTCCTATTTTATGAACATGTCTTAATCATGCATTTGGGCTTCCCATTCAACATATTTGGTATATTTTTAATTAAAAAATTAAGTATCAAAGTAATGCTCCATGATTTAGAGATTTAATACAAAAAACAACAAAGCATTTTGTATGGACAACAATATTATCAAGGTAGTAAGGGTTTTGTTCTATGTCGACTTGACGGGATGAAGGCCATGGTTTCATTTTAAATCTAGGCATTGTGTTGTATTTTCTAACTACAAAACTTATTTGCAACTTTGATTTCAATCATACTCCATATGTAAATTTCAATATGATTTCACTAATATACTATATCCATTTTTACTTTAGTAATAGTTTGGATATAATATTATTTTCTTTAACCCAAACAAAATCAAAGTTACAACTCTAAGCTTCCATACTAATTTATTATGTTCAAATCCACGTAATAAATATTACATTTTAATACATCACATTTTCGTACGATGTCTCTTCGCACCATTGGGAACACTTTTTTTTTTTCAATGGAAAAAAAGCGTAATTTTCATTCATCTTAAAAGAGATCAAAAATTACATACTGTAATTCACTCTGACAGTGAATTCAAAAGCCTATATTATAGGTTCCTTTGATAAGACTCCATAGTCTGCTACAAGATTGCAAAAAATTTTAACAAAAAAGCTGTTTAATAGGCCATTCTGTCCCACCGATCAGTTCATTTGTTCACAAGTCACAGTTCGATACCACATCAGACATATACTGCCGCTGTTAGCCATTAAGAAGATTATATAAAAACATACTGTCACTAGTATTCAGGAATGAATAATGTAAGCAGCCGGATTGTTCATATCTCTGTCTATGAACGGCCTGTGATAAAACTCGTAGCTCTGCCCTTCCTTTTCTTCACGAATTTTCCAAGTGCCAAGGTCCATGCGGAGCCCTTCTTTGGATGCCTGGTCCGCTTCTTTGTTGTTCTCCCTGTATACATGTCGGCAATGGAAAGTATCATAAGAAAGTATGATATTCTGAATAGTGGAAAGAATATTGGCTATTCTAACATTTCTGCAGTCTTGAATTTTCATGATCCAGTTGATAACATTCATGGAGTCCCCACAAACCGTCAGCCTTTTGATGCCCTTCTCATTTGCAAATATGAGTAGTAATTTTAAGCTCATGAGTTCAGCGTAATTGTTCGAGCCCATGCCCAGGCCCATGGTAAGGGTAAAGTAATGTGTATCGGACAAAAAGAGGACAGCCCCCCCTCCACACATCTCATTTTGTGCTGCACCGTCAAAAAAACCCCAAGGATGGGTTTTATCTAATACAAGTTCCAGATTCCTGCGCTGTTCGGCAGCTCTAATATATTCAGGCAGTGCTTTGTATAAGCCCACCGCTTGTGCACTTGTTATTTCAGGTATACTAGCTGTTGCTTTGAATATAGCCCCGTTCCAAGCCAACCAAATCCCCCAAATGATGAGAAGCGGAAGAGTTTTTAGCTTGGAGCGGGAAAAAGTTCTCCACCAGGAATCCCACGCACTAATCACTGAGTTCCCATCCCAGCGATGATTTATTCCTACCTGCCTCATACAGGCTTTCCAGACAGCCACCGTATAGGAGCACGAGATAAATAGATGTGGGTTCGACTCCAACTCCTGTTTGCACAAGACACACCAGCCCGGCCCCTGAATATTTCTCCTCTGTAGTACGTCCCAGGTCGGTGCCCTGTTTTCAAGCACACACCACATAAACAGCTTTGTTTTTGCAGGGCACTTTAGCTTCCACAAGATTTTCCACCACCAGGCTTCCTCCCTGTCCTCAATCTCAGCACTTAAACATAAATATCCCGCTTTTGGAGTATACTTCCCCCCCGGATCCATCTCCCAAATAAGCTCATCCTCTTGCTCATTTAGCTGGATATGTGATGAGTTGAGGCCCCTGATATAGTTTTCGTAGTAAGGCACCTCAGGTTCCCCCAGCCCCAACTGTTCTGCACTTTTCCAATGTTGGATCCATGGATCCGCAGGTCTCTCTTCCGCCAGCTGGTTTAAGGTGAAGATACCTCGTAAAGCCAGGGTATTGATTACTTCCTCGGGTAGGGTATGTTGTAGTTCACTCCCCATCCAAGGATCCCTGCCCACACGAAGCTTTTCACCATTTCCAACATCCCAAGACAGGTTAGATTCAATTAAAGGGAAAGATTTCACCATAGCCTTCCATATAACCGACCCCCCAGTGTGAGTCTTCCTAGGGTTCCTGATCCAATCCTCGATGCTCTCATAAGGGAGATATTTTTGCTTGATTACGCGAGTCCATAAGCTAGAAGATTTGATCAGTCTCCAGCCCCCTTTTGCTGCCAACGCTTGGGCAAACAAGAAAATATTTTTGAGACCCCATCCCCCCAGCCCCTTTGGAGCAGCAATTCTCTTCCAACTGACCCAAGGGGTCACATGTTCATCCTTTTTACCGCTCCATAAGAATCTA